>JAOVVB010000023.1:12370197-12384443 GCA_028570985.1 Heterobranchus longifilis | reverse complement strand
GGCGACTGCTATATATTCTACATTTTATGCTCAAACCATGTCCATTGCCCAGTTATATCTCTGAAAACCATTCTACACTCTAAAAAAAATATAAAAATATATATTCCCATGGTTCCACTAGGAACCTTTGGCATTTCTTCTCTTCAATGTCTGCAAAGTTCCACTTTTAAGGGTCCCACTGGTGTAATCCAGGACCCCCCCCCCCTCAAAAAAACAAACAAACAAAAAATCAACTTTTTTGTTTTTAGAGTGTAGTTATATTCCAGTAGTGGAGTTAATGTGTATTTCCTCCCCTCTCTCCCCCCACGTGTGCGTCCGTAGGATAGTCATTGCAACGTGCCACCCTTCTCCTTTCAGGTGCAGGCGCAGCTGCAGCTGGACAGCGCCGTGGCGCACGCGCACCATCACCTGCACTCTCACCTGGCGGCGCATGCGCCGTACATGATGTTCCCTGCACCGCCGTTCGGCTTGCCGTTGGCCACGCTGGCGGCGGAGTCTGCCTCGGCAGCGTCGGTGGTGGCCGCGGCTGCCGCCGCCAAGAACAGCAACAAGAACTCGAGCATCGCCGACCTGAGACTGAAGGCCAAAAAGCACGCGGCGGCGCTCGGACTGTGACTCGCCGGTGCGCACCCGTCCAGCTTCCGCTCAAAAGGGCAGGACATTTATTTATACTCTCTTATGAAGGACCCTCCAGAATAAAGGCTTATTTATGACATAAAACAACACAAACTGTGAAATCGAACTTGAAGCTCACGGACGCAGTTTGCAAACCAGGAAAAGGAAACGTTTGTCCAAGCTGGTTCCAGGAACGCTCGACTCTTTGTGTGACAAAGCGAACACTTTCTGCGTAGTTTTAATATCTACGTTGTTAGATATCTTTGAGGATAAAATAGTAAAAAAAAAAAAAAGAGGCTGGCCTCGTTTTATCTGAAACAGAGTTTCTCGTGAAAAAGGACACTTATGGATGTCTGTGCGCAAGGACTATAACAAAAAACAAAAAAATCACGTTAAAGCATCTTTCTTCTAACGTGCCATCACGTGAGCTCGGTGTCGTGACGTCAGCGCACTCGTTTGAAATCAGTACCCCGGGTCCGAGGGTGAACTTGGACACGATTTTTTGGGGGGTTCTCGAGCCAGTGGATGTTTGAGGGAAAGTAAACAATAAAAGAAGAAGGAGAAAAACTATCACACATTTTAAACACACTTTACGTATTATTATTATTATTATTATTATTATTATTATTATTATTATTATTGATGAGTGTATGATGAATTTAATCACATATCAGGTCTTTATCCAATACAGAGTGTCCACTTTTTTGCAGCTTACACTGAGGTCCAAGTATTAATGTACAGATGCGGTACGGGAAAATGTACAATAACGTCAAAGATATTTTTGGTTATTTTGTGATTCATGAAGACATTGATTGTGGAAACATTTTCTGGCTGATTTGATTTGATTTTTTTATTCGATTATTTTGATTTGCATTCACACCGTGTTTAAAGTCATGTGGAGCTCTGTGTAATGTTGGTGTTTTTTTTTACAAAGTGAACGTACCTCGACTGCAGGCTCGGAATATCCTGAAATACATTTTAACATCCTTTTCAAACAAACAAACAAACCACAAAAAATATATATAATTTCCTCATTACTGTGAAACGTGAACTCACCCTGACCACAGTGTTTTCATTTCATAATAAATCCACCAAACTTTTGTACAAGATTCGTGTTGCTATTATGTAAATCGCTGTAGACAATAGTAATAATAATAATAATAATAATAATAATAATAATAATAATTCAAACATTTATTATTATTATTATTATTATTATTATTATTATTATTATTATTATTATTATCAGTGCCTGCAAAGCATGGAGATAGACTTACTGTTTACTGAATTTACAGCGTATTGTTTTGACTTAGTATCACCGATTGTAAATGAGCGTATTATTAATTCCTGAGTACTTTTCCAGATCAGATCTTTGTACCATTTTGGAGTTTTCTCTCCTCAAGAATGCGACAATTTTTACAGCCTAAACCCCTTTTAGTGATAATTAATTCAAATAGTTTATGGCCTAATAATTTTACATATGCTAAACATTTTTGGGGAAGGAAATTCAAAACTGTGTTTAATGGGAAAACGAGGACAATTAGTATGGTTAATTGATGTAATGCAAGTGTATAATTAATACAATAACAGTGGGAAGAAAAATAGGATGGCCTTATGATGAGACTTTTGGTTCTATATAAAGGGTGCATTTATTTATTTATTTTTACAGCACTAATGCATGGCTGGCTAACCAAATTATTTGCGTGTTTGAAGTCGAATTTTTGCTTTGTTTTCATGTAATGTAATTTTCCATGGCAAACTTTGAGAATGTGAACACAACATTTACTAATCATTCACAGCAAATTAAAACGCGCTGGCGCAAAGGAGAACAAAAAAAAAAAAACTTTAACTTAATTATAATAAGTTATATTATGATTATAATCTTAATCATTTTTTCATATGTTATTGAATCTTCTATTATTATTATTATTATTATTATTATTATTATTATTATTAATGCCAGATTATTTTTCACGCGTTTGCATACTCAAAGGAGCATGGAAAAATCACTCAATTTTCTGTTTCTATTTTGAACCGGCCCCATTAGCAGGCCTGCGCTTTAATACACCCCGATGTTTTAAGCTATTAATTAATAGCGCTCAGAGGGATAAAGGGCGCTCGTGTATCGGGTTCAGACGCCAGTGATATTGAGTTATTGATCCGCGCCGGTTCTGTTAGAAGAGACGGACCTGAGAATGCGAACAACGGAGGCCAATGCTTTCTCTCAAACCTAACCAGCTCACACTGCATTTTCTGCTCATCCTCCTTCCTTACACCGCCTGTTTTTATCCCACGACAGTAAAAAGTCACGTGGACAACTAATTTTATTCGGAGTTGTTTTATTCGGAGACCACACGGCCATAAAAACATGTTAAAATATATGAAATAATAAAAAAAACCCAAATCTATGTAAACAAAAAAAAAAAAAACGTACTGGGAAAAAATAACAAAAACCACAAAGTGTAATCTTAAATCGAATCTGCAGACTCAATTCGTATATCTGAACATTTGTAGATATTTTAAATATGGGATTGCGATTTGTTAAATTTAAAATATTTGAACATGTTGTTTTTATGGCCGTGTAGTCTCATATAGACTTTTAGTTTTAGTAGCCAATTTGCAGGTGGTGCATTAATTTTTTTTTTAAAGTAAAAAAAAAAACGTTTTGTTACAGAGACTGAAAAAGCTTGCTTTTCTATTTAAAATATTTGGACATGTCGTTTTTATGGTCTTGGTGATCTCATACAGACTTTTAGTTCAGTAGACACTTTGCAATTTGTGCAATTTAAAAAAAGAATTTATTTTTTAATTTTGTTTTGTTACAGAGACTCTGAAAAAGCATGCGTTTCTATTTAATATATTTGAACATGTCGTTTTGTGGTCTTGTGGTCTCATTTAGACTTTTTAGTAGCCAATTTAAATGTTTTGATTTGCAGGTTGTGCAATTAAAAAAACAACAACTTTTTTTTGGTACAGAGACACAAAAAATTCTTGCTTTAATATTTAAAATATTAGCATGTTTTTTTTGTTGTTGTTGCTCTTCATAGTTTGGTAGCCAAATTAAATGTATTTGTTTGTGGGTTTTACAGTTTAAAGAAATCTGCAAAGCAAAAATGAAAACAAAAGAAACAGGGCCAGAAAGACTGACCATGTATAGCCTGCAAACCAAAGCATTTAATTTGGCTCCTGAACTAAACAGCCCATGAGACCACCAAGACCATAAAAACACCATGTTCTCCTTTTCATTTCCTGCCCACTAAAGGATAATTACTGCCTCAAAGTACTGGTTTGTAGACACTCTAATGGACTTAAACTTGACTTCTGGATAGCTGTTAACATGAGGCCTCTGACAGTGGACAGAGAAGTGCTAATCTCTCTCTCTCTCTCTCTCTCTCTCTCTCTCTCTCTCTCCTTCTCTCTTTGTCAGCAGAAAGTGCATTTTAGATGCCATGTAGAATATAGAGCACTTGAAATCCTACAATGCATTACCTAGATTTGTAGCTTAGTAAAGAGCGTACAGAATGCTCATCATACAAAAAGAGAAGCTGTGAATTATCTGGGCCGACGTATGATCAAGTTGAAATGGACATTTTATGACCTGAAACACTGTCATGTTAATGCAGAGTTAGCATCTCTTGGTCTCACACAGTGCAAAATATTAGCAAAGAATTTGTGACAAATATTAATCATAGTGTATACAATAGGGCTAACTTGTATCTGGTTAACATACAGAATCTATTTTCTTCATATAGGCTACATGTGGGAAAATCACTGTATAATAGCATACAATTTCACACTGAGGTACTGTATATTAAAAACTAGAAGAGAAAAAAAAGTAAAACATTGAACAAAATAAATAAAAACATAGTGGTTTGTCATCTAATCAGCAATGGTACATGTGCAGTGTAATTCTATAGGCTCTCTTTGACTGAAATTAATTAAGAATGCAAACCTTCATTTTCATTTATTGATGTCTTTTTAATAGTAAATGTAGGATTCAGTACTAGACATGATGGCTGTGATGTGATAAACCACACTATGATATAACCTCTCAGAAGTATGATAAGCTGTCATATCAGCCCCTCGTTTTTACCAGACGCCAGAAGCCACACACTCCCCCCTTCCTTTCCTCCATCTGCCCTCTGTCTGTTGTTTCCCCACTTCCACACCCTCCCTCTCTCTCTTCCAGTCAGACTTTTCTGCAACTCAGCAATGTGCGCTGCCAGAGTGACGAGGCTCATGAAGCTTTACACTGCCCTTAGCCAGAAGCGATACTGCAGGACTATTTGAACCTCTTAAGACTCTGAGGACTTGCCCTTAGGGCTGTGATAACAAAATGACCATGGTGCCGTAATTCACTTCCGAGCCATTCATCTCATCTCGTGAACTGGTTGTGGTCCATATTGGGTCTTCATGATCTGTTGCTAAATTTACCACCATAATATTTGGCCGGGAGTTAGCGCTGATTTATTTGCCATAAAAAAAATGGAGAAAGCACTTGGACGCTCAAGTGGGCACTTGGCTTGGAAACTTGCTTGAGGAGGCCATTTCCACCCAAAACTTGTAGCAACTTAAATCAGTGCACTTAAAAAAAAAAAAAAAATATTTGCAGACTGTAAGATCACAGTCTTTTTATATTATTATTTCACACAATAGAAGAGATGATACCAATAAAATTTTGTCAGAATTCTTTGACAGACCATTCTCCATGTCATATTATAAGATGAAGATCCTCTAATGATTCCTGAAAATTGTTACCTTCTGCTGATCATTCAGCACAATCTGGATCACTTAAACAAAAACATTTTTTTAAAGTAAGACATTATACTTTCTAAGCCTGCCAATCTCAGCTCATAGCCATACAACTTTTTTACAATTTGCAGTTTCTATTTGTGTGCATGTGTGTGTGTGAGGGAGAGAGAGAGAGAGAGAGAGAGAGAGAGAGAAAGCAAAATCAAGCCAGAAATCATATAAACTATCTGAAGACACATAATGAAAGTAATGTTTCCTCTTAAGATATTATGATGGTAAATGTTTCTTCAAGCTCTCCATAGACAGATAAAGGGAGTATGTCAAATGACTTTTGAATGGAACCCTGGATCCATACTGACAGATTAGGAGACAGACTGGGACTGAGAGAAAAAGAGAGAGAGAGAGAGAGAAAGAGAGAGAGAGAGAGCAAAAGGAAGCATGAACTCTCTAAAGGCTTGCCTTTGTTTTATATTAAGTGCTCTGAAAAAGAAAAGTGCACACACCATCGGACAGAAGACAACAGACATCATGGGGCTGGAGAGATGAAAGGCCAACTTCAAAAGGCATGAAATGCAGTCTGAGTAAGAAAGATACAGACCAAAAACTTGCTCAAATAGCACTCCCTCAGCCAATTAGGCCGCCATTACACTTGAGCCTATTGCCCATGTAGTTAGAGAGCCTTTCAGAAACCACTGGGACCACTTTGGCTTGCAACGGTAATAAACCTATTGCCATTCTCTCCATAGTGCTTCGTCGAAATCCAGGCACCATTAGAACTGGATGAGAACAACATTAACTTAATCCAGTTTTTAGCACTACTGAGAAATAGGGCCAGTCATATCATTCAGTTCACCAGCAAATTAAGAGTAAAATGCAGTGAATTAAAATGAAAAAGAGTTGTTCAACATCTTGTTTAAATGGTCTGGGCTGATCAGCACTAGCTTTATGGACTTTATGTGTGGCTTTAAAGCAAAACAGTATAACAATGTAAAATTTCTAAATTAGATTTTGAAGCTTATTAACTTATTATTTTATTGACTTAAAATTTTTCTTTTTATTCTTAGGTCATTTGTCAATTTTTATTTTGGTCAATTCCCAGACAAATTGGGAAATTTTATGACTAGCACATGAACATAGATAACTCTGAGAAAAGCCCTAACAGCCATCCTTCATATACATGAGCACACAGATTGGCTAGTGTTATTTTAATTGACAACAAAGGGAGCATTTCTCCTTCCCACCCAAAGACCATGGCCAATTTTTCATCTCTTTAATAAGTGGTCCAAGTAGGATATATTCTGTTTATATGCACTTAAATGGGTTTGACTTGGAGTGAATTAAAAGTCACTAAATCTATCGACAAGCACAAAAACCCCCAAAAAACTTCAGCAGAAATTTAAGCTACAAGCAGGACTGAGTTATGTGCACCTGTTACAAATACATTAGCCAGCAGACATGGATGCAGTAATTATTGGCCAAAAGTGTTCCGGTCTTTTCTAACATGATACTAGAGAATTCACCCATACTAAAACTGACATCAGTTGTTGTGTGCAGGATCAGTAATGTTAATATAACATTATCTAATTGTGTTAACGTTTCGCTTCCAAGACAAAAACTGAAAAGTCAAAAAGTGTTTTTAATCAGAACCTGTATTTTAATCAGAACCAGTATTTTATCAGAACCTGTAAATTAAACTTGTACTATACATCTGTACTGCACTTGAACACTGTAAAACAATGCTGAAGGCGTCCAAAATATGCAATAATTTTCTTTAAACAGTTGATATTGAGATGTATCTGCTACTTATGATCTATAAATCCTTCATAACGGCTCTAATCTGACGTGCTGTTAATTGGTGATTTTTGAGGCTGGTGACTCTAAATGAACTTATCCTCTGCAGCAGAGCTAAGATTTGGTCTTGCTTTCCTGGGACGATCTTCATAAAAGACAGTTTCATCATGGTGCGTAAGGGGTTTTGCAAATGCACTCGGCAAAACTGTTATTGCAATTCCAAAGCAGCTCACCCTCATGCCTTAAAATAACAGCTGACTGTTGTTGTTGTTTCTTTATTACCTAATTCCATGTTAATTGATAGTTTTAAAATCTCCAGTATTGTAGAAATGTAGAAAACGAATTAATTAGGTGTGTGCAAACTTTCGACCTGTACTGTATAACTTTAAATGTATCCCCAAAAAAAGAGAGAATGTTCTATTTTGTATAACTAGTTTGCTTCCAATCTGTGTTAGTTTTTAATTGATTTTATTTAAGGTGAAATATAAGTTAATATTAATTTATAAAAAGGCTAAACATTAAAGGCATATTTCTCTAAATTCAATTCAATTCAATTCAATTAATTAAATAAATAAATAAAATGTTCACCCTAAAATAAAATGGTCATCCAACATTAGGAGTCTAAGGGAGCAAAGTAGACCATGCTCTCATGATAGAATACTTTCTCTACTTTAGATAACTATTGGCATCTGTGATCTCATTCAGGTACTAGAAGTGGGTGGATAGCGGTAACCACCAAATGTATGAAGCTATTCCTGACGTTGCATGAGAAGCTGTTTGAAAACATATGGCTGGCTGGCTTCACGTAGCTTCCCATAAGCACCTGATAGCTTCTCCCTAACTAGTTGGTAGATGTTGTGTGATAGATGTGGTAGAGCTTGTAGAGAGGAGAAAATAGGCTGTGACTAATTTATGGGGAAAATCAAAGGAAAGATGTCAAAAATGTGCTTTTTGAATATGTCTTATGAAAAATTATATATTGACACGAGAAAAGCCATAAAAAATTGCATAGGATATTAGCTGGTTTCTGCGAAATTGGGAGGGTTTCCGCAAACAATTATTAGTTAGGTTCTAAGGAAAAATCTGCAAACAACTCTAAACTCTTTTTTGTGAGAATTGTTACTTTATTTGAGTATTTTCCACATGTGATGCTTTTTACTCCTACTCAATACATTTTTTGAAGAGAAATCTGGACTTTTACTCCCAACATTTTAAACATAGACTTGTTACTTGTTACATTGTATGATGATCACACAATCTTGCATTGATTTTCTAATCTAAATATAAGCATTAACACTGTCACACCATATCACAACCCTACACCCTACACTTGGGAAAGACAGGAATGAAACAATTTCACTAATCTAATAGTTTACAGAAATGACTAGCAGATCTTTTACGAAAGTGCGGATTGGTTAACGCACCAAACTGATTGACTATTACCTAGCCACGGGTCCCACCCAATATTTAATTGTAAGTACCTCCAACAGAAAATACTTAAATACTCACTCACTCATCTTTTATACCACTTTATCCTGTATTCAGGGTCGCGGGGGGGCCTGGAACCTATTCTAGGAGACTTAGGGCACGAGTCGGGGTACACCCTGGACAGGGTGCCAATCCATTGCAGGGCACACACACATACACACACTCACATGCCCATTCACACACTATGGGCAATTTGGGAACGCCAGTTTACACTAACCTACATGTCTTTGGACTGTGGGAGGAAACCGGAGTACCCGGAGGAAACCCACCATGGGGAGAACATGCAAACTCCATGAACAAAGAGACAGGAATCGAGCCTGGCCGGGAATCGGACCCGGACCCTGGAGGTGTATAGTGTAATAGTGTAGTCTAAAACCTAGTTGACTGTGCCAAAGGTTAAAATTTGTCCACAGATTGAACTCTTTATTAAATTATTAAAGCTGAGTATACATAGGCAACACCGGAAAAAGTCTGAGTATAGCCCTAAAGCATAGATGTGACACATTGATTATATTATATTGTACAAAATGCATAGTGCACTAAGACATGGCTTTACATTCCAGTGATTGTTCAGATGTATTTATTGATTTCAGTGCTTCTACTCCTAAGAGTATTGACAGGTGCATTACTATGGAAATCCTTGCCAGAGCGTAGCCCTGGATGGCTTGATTAAAGCCTAAATGACACACTCTCTCATAGGTTATAAGATTATAGGATCCGCATACTCTAAAATGTATAATAGCAGGAGACAGTGTCAGAATTTATAGGCGGTGTGGGTTCAATTGGGTCTGTGTGTGAGTCAGTATATGAATCTAATGCAATGCATGTAAATTTATATCACAAGGCCTAAAAAGGATTGACAAAGAAGATTGGAAAATGCAGCTCAGACCAGTTTTGGGGCAAGCAGGCGTTTAAAGAAAGGATTTAACAATGGTTTTTACCATGCTATTGGATTACTGGCTTGGCTCAAAGATCTGGCAGCATTTAATTAAATAGCTGTGCATTAGCGTCAAATGTGGCCATAAAGCTTTAGCAAGGAATCGGTGTGTGTGTGTGTGTGTGTGTATGTGTGGAAATAGAGGCAGACAGAGGGAAATATTCATTTTATTATTATTAAATAGATGAAAAAGGTGTCTGGTACGTTAGCCAACTCTATCTTTAGTGGTCTCTGTCTTATTGACTGCACATCATAGAGGCTGTGGTCCTTCAGTGGCTTTTTTGAAGCAGGTCCCTGATCTACCAGAAGCAATGTTTCTTTCACTACTGTAACCTTTGACTGATGATCAGAGTGATTGAATATAGCTACAGAGAAGCTGTCTTAAAAGAAGATGGTCTTAGCATGGTGATGTTTTGAAAAGCTGGGCCATACGAAGTGCAATGCAAACTTACATGTTTGAGAAAGGAAAAAAGGGATGATCATACGGAAATGACTAAATCTGGTAATAAGACTGTGCTTGACCCTTTAGAAGACAGATGATTGCCAGATGATGGTAGGTGGTAATAACCTCCAAAAGCCAAGGACTGAGTGATGTGTGACCATTGCAGTAACCCTGATAAACCACTCCAGCCACAAGCCACCTCTGACCCAAAGGACAACCTAATTGGCAGAGAACTGGACCTTTTACCTGCAACTGCTTGAAATCAGAAATGACAGAATGGTCCAGGATGCCATTAGTGAACTCCAACAGCCAAGACTACTCCTCAGGCCTGTACCACTAGGAGCGTACCTAGTGCATCTTTAAGAGTTAAAGGATACATTTTCTCCAAAGGATTGTGCATACAATTAGTAATTACCTGCTGGTAGAGGTAGACCAGAAATGATGACTGCATAGAGATTAAGCAAACATGACAGCACAGGAAATCAAGTTAGGTGGAACATCTGGGAGGGTGTAAGGCAATCTTCAGTAAAGGCAAAAGAAGTAGGTTCATAAACTGTAGTAGTCAGTGTAAGTAGGAGTTTGCTAATGCAAGACTTTCCAGTGAGCAACTTGACAGCCAGGGATTATATACATGCAATCTGATGAGTATTATCAGTATTATTAGAAGAATTGTATTTTTGATCTAAAAAATAATAATGCATGCACTAGAAGAACAGTACACTGCCAGGGAAAAACCACAGATAGCTGAATCAACTGAGAAAATGTTAAACTTGTTATTTGCTAAAAAAAAACTTTTCCAGATCTGGGACACTACTTTTCGATACAGTTGTCACATCCCTATGCGATTAATAAGGCTTTGGGTAGGTCCGAGCTGAGAACCTTATCATGCAAAGTACAGAACTCCATCTGACCGTGGGCTCCCTTGGTGATTGATGTTTCTGACAAGATGGTGAGTGATAGCTAACAAAGCTAGCATGCTGATGAGGGAACCCAACTCAAGTTACCAGAAATGGACTCGAAATGCTTAAGAAATCAAATAGAAGATATGAGATGATAAGAAGATAGGAATCTATCACCGGCTTTAGAGGACAGGTCACCTGTAGCTTTGAGTGTAGTCACTTGTTGTTAGGCAGATAGTGCCATAGGATGTACATGACATGAATTCAGAAGAGCTCGAGGTGATATTCACTACGACAGATAGTTAGGAGAGGTGAACATACTAATCTGTTGCCAATATGATGCAAATACACTCATGCATGCTGGTGATAAAGGAGGGATTTAGTATGTGGTCTTGGGCCATCCCAGGAGCATTTTAAAAACTTTGATGCATTTTGGCCAAGATTGTGCAAGTCTCAGGAAAGACACAATCGAATGTCAATAATGCAAAATGTACTGTATTCAGGAGCACTCTCAAGTATATCATTCAAAAAACTCTCACAGGTGTTTAAATGAGTTGAGACCGGGTGGCTGAAAAGGTCATAGCATGTGGGTTGACCTAATTTTCATTCTTATTATCCATTTTCGAGGGGACATATACCATATCTGTTCTAGCCCAAAATGCACATAACATAGCATCATGTAACCAAGTCCAAGGACAGGTTCTGATCCCTACCAGTGAGACTGGTTTACGTAGCTGTGTTCTACCCCCACACAAAAAAAGTTCAACAGTCATCCGTAGGAAAGCACAAATAACCCGCTGCTGATTACAAACCTTGTTCACACCCAACACTGCTATTGTTGGAGTGATCAAATTGGTCTTTAATTACCCCATTAACTTTATGCTTTGTTAAAGATCTGATTTGGAACACGTTCCACATGGTGGTTGTGCTCACCAATGCTCTTCCAAAGAGGAGTGAAAACAATACAGCACAACAAAACCCAAGTGCTAAGGGAAATATCATGATCAATAGCATGAAATGACCTTTAGTTTGTTATATACTAGAGACTACACCATGGGCATTGGACTGGTAGGTAGGAAATATATTGCATGTCAATCTTTTCAGATTAATACAATGATGCTATAAAAAAACTGAAGAAAGTCAGAGACGCTGTTCAGGTAGCACATTGGTGGCTTCATTCATATTAATGCAAAAACAGGACAAAATAGAACTGAATTAAAATGCTCTACCTTGCATTACACTCCATGTAAATATTGTAAATATAGTGAAAACATAAAATCTAACATAGTTTATACATGTAATATAGCACAGCACATGTTACAAATTATAGTCATCCAATAGAGCAATCTAGGCAGAAAACCAGTAACATTTGATCTTGATTTTATTGTTTATTGCTATGCGTCATTCAGACTTGGCACATGGTCAGAAAAAAAACCCTACAAAAAGCATGCTTTCATTTTATAAGGAGCCCTTTTATCTTTCTTTATTTATCAGCACTGTTAGCATTTTTGAGTCAAGCCTATCTTACTGGCAGTATGCCCCCTCCACCCCCAAACTGCAGCACTTTACTCTCGATGATAACTCCTCATGTGTGAAAGATCTGGGATCAGATTTCTCGACATTTACCCTCAAGCAAAACAATGTCTCCGCTGATCTTGGAACAGTACTTTAGAGCAACCTCTCCAACACCATCCAGGGCTTCGAGCTCCTCGCGTCAATGACAGCGGAATGTGAGTGTCGAGAAAGCTGAAGGAAGACAAGCATGATAAGGTGAGAGGAGATAGAGCGGGACATAGGAGTCGTGCTGTCGTGGGATGCATGTAGGGGTGAGGTATTGAGGACATGAACGGCAGAGAGAGAGAGAGAGAGAACACTTTGTCATTTTCGAGAAGTTCTGAGTGGTGCTGACTCTTATCTTAATGAGTACATGGGGTCTTTTTAAAAAGGCCACCCTGAGGGATCATCATCCCACGTGTTTGACTGACAGGTGAGCACTTACAGAAAAGGAACTCACATCAACCCGAGGGCTGCAAGGGTAGGAATCAGTGAAATTCTGGCTTCTGGCGATTTTCCTATAGTTTATTGCTGACTGTAACGGTCACAGGCAGGACAGTAAACATGGACATAAACACACCATATTGTCACAAAGCAAATATTTTAAAGATGGTCGTGTTTCCATGAATGGCAATCCCGACTGAGAAAGTTTGGAGCCTAATTTAGTCTTTACTGTGAACATTCTTTATATGGAATGCCTGATCCTTTAAAATCAATGTAGAACATCTCACCAACTTGCGGAAGAGACACATCTGTCTGTGGGAACTGTACACACAATCATTCACGAATACAACTTGTACATTACAGGAACTCGGATGGAAGTTGCTGGCACAGTCCTGACCTCGCTCCGAGCCATTTCAATATGTTTGGAATTCCTGGGAGGCCAGCATTTAAGACATGACGCAGGCAGTTTAATCATGGCTCTGGTGCACTGAGAAAACTTTCTTCCTTGATGGTATCCAGGCACTAGTGAAACACTAGGAAGGGTGCATTAGTGTAGCAGGGGGTTATATAGAGAAATAAAGAAAGTTTTTACTCTCATCAGAGTGTTGTATTTTTCTGCACAATCAAAAGTTCCAGTTTGATTTGACTGCCCTTCGTACTACTTCTACCACTAATGCTAATACTACTAATAATAATGTAATACAATTCCACACTGCATCTCTGTAAAATGTTATTTTTGCTTTGCTGTATTATGTATCTGTTTAAATATTAATCTTAAATATTAAATTGGATGAACCGAAAAAGCACAGTTTCAGTTTCACAGCTTCAATAACTCAGGTACGTTGTGAACTGGAAAGCTTCAGGGCCTACTTTATAGACTAACACAGAAATCGAATAAAACCGATCATGCTAATTTAACATATATCATTTAGCAAGTCCATGGTCCATGCTGTGTTCCTAAACATAATTCATATTCTTATATTTACCCAGATATACTCCTGATTTTCTTTAATGTAAATGAGATGACGGTACCAGACATTCACGCTGTAATGCGTATTTCATTTTAATACGATGGTGTATTCAACAGCTGTTTCTACACCACCATTTAATTTATGATAATTTGTTAAATATTAATGTGTACCACCATCTTAATATGAGGAATCTATTTGCCTGAGTTATTTAAATTTTCGCTGAGAAATTGATTCTGCGCCTGCAGACCTGAAATCTCTATAATTTTTTGGCGCAGGGAAGAGACAGCGAGATGAGACAGAGAAATGGAGGTGGAGAGAGAGAGAGACAGAGAGAGAGAGAGCGGGAGAGGGGG
>JAOVVB010000023.1:12314617-12324697 GCA_028570985.1 Heterobranchus longifilis | reverse complement strand
AGAAGGACAATCGGTGCACCAGCAACAATGTCATGGGCATCTTAAGAGCGCATGGAAAAAGAAAGACTAGTCTGTCTGGTTGTTCCCACAGGAGAGCTACAGTACTGTAGCACAAAGTGTTTATTAAGTTAATGCTGGCGATGCTAGAAAGTTTTCAGAAAACAGTGCATCACAGCTTGCTGCTTATGGAACTATGTAGCTGCAGATTGGTCAAAGTCCCTTTGCAGACACCTGTCCACTGCCAAAAGCTCATATAATGAGCATATGAGCATCAAAGCTGGACCAAGGAACAACGCAAGATGTGTATATCATGTGGACAGTTGAAGTTGAACAGGGGTGTCATAACGGGGTATATATTATCCTTATAAGTCCAGGGTCCCCAGAGTGGCAGGGTTATGGCAACTAAGTATAGTATAGTATAGTATAGTATAGTAGGCTTTTAAGGAGCCCAGAATCCCTCATTGTGCTCCTGTAGCTAGTAGTGTGTGTGAGCGCGTGTCATTTACCTTGAGGCACCCTGGGAAGAAGTCAAACTGGTGAAGGCATAATGATGCTCTTGTAAATGTTCTGCTGGGAAGCCGTGGATACTAGCATTGATGTAGATGTTGCTTTGACATGCCATAAAACCTACCTAAACATTCTTGCAGACCAAGTACACCCCTCACCTGCCCTCACTGAAAATAATGGCAACAATATTTTCTAAATTCAGCGGTATCTTTCAGCAAGATAACCTGCTTCCCGGAATGCAAAACTTGCACAGGTATGGATTGAGGAGCGTGACAAAGATATCAAAGTGTTAAGTTAGCTTCTAAATAACTCAGATCCTATTCAGATCAAGCATGTCTGGAATGCATGGAACAAATAAATATGATCCACTGAGGCCCTTTGTCATACGTATCAGGACTTAAAGAATCTGCTGCTAACACCTTGGTCAATCAATAGACACTTAGTTGATGACACTGTTTCCCTGCTTCACATTGCAGTTCACATGGTACTTGTTGGTTTGGTTTCTGTTTTAGTCCAGTCTCTTCCCAGGGCCTTTATTGGCTTGTTGCCTTAATGGGTTCACCTGTTCTGTGTTTAGCTCTGATTAGTTCGTCTACGTACAGTATACCCTGCTGGGTCAATGTTACATCGCAAAGTTTTCTTTTGGTGCATTATAATCTTAAACTTTAAGCTTGCTTTCCATGTATGCTTACATTTCTAGTTCCACATTTTCCTGATATAGACCCTTCGTCTGCTTCACTTTACCTTAAATTTAGTTTACTACAGTATGCTTGCATTTCGCCTGTAACTTCGCATTATACAGTAGATGGCATTAAGGTGTAAGTAGTAAGAATAAAACTGGCACTTTGTTATAAATAATACTGTATATGAAACAGGAAAGACACATCCCTTGAATCTCGAAAGAGAGCAGTGATAAATGGTCAGTACTTCCTCAAGTCAACTTTACGGAATCAAAAGCAGAATTTGTTGTATACTTAGTCTAACTAGACAAAAGAATACATCAACAGACATTCCTAGTTGAGACAGCCTCATTTAGAAAAGAGGAAATTGACAGCAAAGGTCCAGGCTTATGTAAGTCCTGGCTCAAACCTTCTCTCTCTGAAGACCTGCTCCAATACAGCTACCAGAAGATAATTTGAGGCAATTTACATCTCATTTGCATCCTATCAGAACACTAGCTACAAATAGGTATGAGTATGTCTTAATTGCAATGGGCTGCGCTTTTTAAGAACACACATTGGCATTCTAATTGAGTTAGTGGAAGCTCATAGACATGAAGCAAATGCAGTTGAGCAAAAAATGCCTGTTTAGAATGTATATAGTGATGTTAAGTAATTATGTTCTATTAAGTAGTCTGAGCTATCCCTGGTCCCCTTAAGTGACTGACTTGATGAGTTATGAATTTTCATGTTAGGATTTGAGATTGCATGATAATTGGTGTGGTCTTGGAACACTGGCAAGCTAACAGACAGACCACCATATACAGTAGTTCCATGTGTCCGTCTAGTTAAAAAGGAAATTGTTAGATGTCTTATTTAGGGGAGTAAAACGTTAATTAAAACGTTAATTGTTTGTAACATTGTAAAAATGTTGAAATTGAATATTTATGCCACAGTGATGATAAATTCTTAATTTCGATTGGTCATTTAGTATATTGGTTATATATTAATGCGCTTGTACTAATGCTTTATTTTTTATATCAACCAGCTACAGAAATTTGTGTCGTAGGCACGGCATATAAATAAACATCCAACAAACATGAGTAACGGTAAATCTTAATTTTACATTTTGGAAAGAGTCTCGAGTGTCAGCTCTTAATAACTGTCAAAGGTAAAGTTGTTCCTTGTTTTCCATTATGAGAAAGTCTTCAAAAGTTTGCAGTTTAATTGGAACATGATGACAAAGATAAAAAGAAATGACAGTTTAGCTGTTCTTGTCTTATTAACTTTACTTGAGAGAAAAAGAGAAACTGGTGAGAGAACAACTTTTAAAGCCGCTATAACAAAAGTGATAGGAACTAACAATGTTCAGTGGAGCTATAAATGGATACAAATGACATCATGTCATTCTCAAGTTTACAAAAAGGTCATTATTGGATATTCCTTTCAAATTCCACCATTGGAAAAATGTTCTGGTATGAGAAGGAAAAACTACAAATTGGGTTGCTCATTGGGTCTACTAAAGATTACAGCTAAAACTTTCCTATATTTTCTATATTGTATCATTTTTATTATTATGTTTTTGAATACTCAAATTTTTAGGACATGGGCGGTTCTAAAAGCATTTCACTGTATATCATACTGTGTAGGACTGTGTATGTGACAAAGTTTTAAAAAATTTGTTTACTAGTGGAGTTATAGTGTATAGGGCGGCACACTGTTTATATGCTTAATATGACTTTTCAGTAGTGGTTAGAACTGTAGCCTCATGCCTCCAGGGTCCCACCTCAGGTCTGTGTGTCTGGAGTTTGCTTGTTCTCCTCATCCTTGGTGTGTTTCCTCTGGGTACTCTGGTTTCCTCCCACAGTCCAAAGACATGCAGAATAAGCTGACTGGCATTTTTTTCCCAAATTTCCCATAGTGTATGAACGCGTGTGCTTGCGTGCCCTGCGATGGATTGGAGTCCTGCCTTGTTCTTTGAGTCCCCTGGGATATTCTCCAGGCCTCCTGCGTCCCTGTACAGGATAAGTGTTATAAAGAATGAGTGTGTGAGTGATATCTCCTTACAGTATATACATAATAAAAGTACAGTATAAGTATACTGTATGTTGTCAGAAAAGTGGATACTACAGTATAATGTGTTTTGAAGCAAAGTTATATATGGAGAATTTTCTGAGCTACTCTCTATTAATTTGTCATCACTCATAATTGTGCATATAAGCCCCACAAGCTTGCACAGCTATATCTTTTTCACCTTATTAGCAGTTCCATAGCAATTAGTTATAATTTCTCTAACCCATTCCCATCTTTAAGTGTTCTCCTCTCGTTCTCTATGTCTGAACACGGGTGATTAATTGATGTGGTGAGCCGTTTTCAGGGTGGGCATGCGAGTACCTGAGGTTGCCAAGGTTACCAAATGGAATCCTCCCTCAGACATTCCTGATCTGCATAATTTCATCATATCATTCAGTGCGTTTCAGACTGAGGTTGATGAATGGCATCTTCAGAAGATAATATTTCTGCTTGGATGTAATAAATCTTATGTAAAGTGCTCTGCATTTCATACACCGGAGAGGAGTGGGGATGTGGATGGGGGTGTGCTTGATGAGGTTATGACAACAGGAAGGTTCTCTCTCCCTTTTTCCTTCTCTCACTCTATCCTGCTTCACTCCACCCATCATGCGCATTAAAGTAATTTCCTGTCTGCCTCTTTTGGCCTAGCTGGGGTGGCATGGCCTGGACCCTGATGCTCATTTATTGCGTTTAATCTGAAAGGTAGGATCAGGCTAGGTTTTATGGCCATTTCAAGTCCAATATCTTGTCTTAATTGGTTCTCGCCTTGTGGATCTGCCTATCCATTATGCCTCATTTAGGATTTTGAAGGAGAAAGTGAGTTTGTGGCTTTAACACATCCATTATTGTACACATACCATATATATTGTAGATACTTGCTAAAAACCTGTTCTTGTTATTAGATCTCTATTACCCCTGGAGCATTTCTCACCCATACATCAACATGTATCTTCTTTTTATAGAACCGTTGCTTATCCTAAATAAATTCTCGTGTTTGTCAGCTTAATCCATATCCACTGGATCCGTAGTACGTTTGCAATTACCGCAGAAAAGAATTACAGCACGGTTCCCTATCATGAGAAGAGAACAGACAGTTTACTTTAAATTCACTTACAATGCAAGCCTAAGGGCTGTTCTTCACCTTTGTTAACAAGAGCACAGATTTAATGATTTCTGCAATCAAATGTGTCTTTAAACCACTTTATCAGCATAATTTATCTTCTCAGAGAGCTTGGTGCTTAAGAGTTAAGAGTAATGAAATAGTGAAATAATGAAATAATGTGATGATGAAAAGAAAGTTTAAGTAATTGGAATCATATGAGAATAGCATGTATAAAACATTTTCATCTTTCTCTCTCTCGCTCTCTCTCTCTCTCTCAGAATAACACTTGTTATTATTAGGGTCATCTTGAATGCATTACTAGTAAGGAATAAAACACAACTGGCCATGCAGTGATGGTAAAATAATCAGTAGTCTGATGCACCTACTGTACAATGTAAAGTTGTCAAATAAGTAATCGAATATTTAAACACATGGCAACATTGATAAACATCAAGACATCAAGTATTTCAATCGTTTCAGTGAGATTAGTATAGAAATTCCCATGAACAGCATTAGCTGAAGTTATCAATTACATTAACTTACATGCAGATATAAAGATTTTTCTGTTGTGAAAAACTGTTGTGAAGAGCTCTCCTGATGTTAGATGTAAGTATATGCAGGTACAAGTTCACTGCAGATAAAAATAAAGAAAGTGAAACAACTATGAACAAGAACAAGTACAAGAACAACAAAACAACATATGCATGATAGAAGTAATATAAAAAATGGAAAAAGTTGACAATAAAAAAGTTAGACATAACATTACAATGCAAATCATTATGCTCTGTATTGTATAGATTTCCCCTGGTGCCACCGGGGCAACTCTGGCCCCTCGAGGCATGACTCCACCTTCTGGTGGTGTGCTGTGGTGTCTGATGCCAGGCAGTTGACAGCGGATCCTTTGGGTGCTGTGGGTTGTACAGTAGGTCGGGGCCACTGTAGCTTGGATTTCCTAGTCTGGCGCATCGTTCAAATTGAGATCTGGGGAGTTTGGAGGCGGAGCCTGCAGCCTTGGGCTTATTACTTGCTGGGCCTTGAACATGACAGGCTGTGGTGCACTGGGTGTTCTGGTGCCTTTCTATTAGTACCAGAATGTACTTTTCTGTAGGATCAGAATGGATGAGCTAGGCTTGGGTGCCAATGATCCTGTCACTGATTTACTGATGTATAATTGATAATCAATTTTAATGTGTTAATGTTATGTGCTGGTGATGTTACAGCCGATATTTTAAACATTTACTGTATTGACAAAATGTAACTTTTGATATTATCTTTTCTTATTGTCAATAATTTAAAATCCATCTCTGTGGATATGCTACAGATACATTGTATAGAAGGCACACTTACGTATGTATGCTTGAGTGTTCCTTTATGGAATCACATTGGCAGCTTTCTCACTTGAAAGGCTCTTTGGTCTGATGGGACCTGACTCACCAAGACACAAGACAAGCCCCTGCGATATTGATCTCCGTTTCCAAACAGTCAGTGGCCAACAGCCCAAGTTGACATGTTCTTAGCAGACGCCCTATTAATTATACAACAAAGGGGGTCAAGCAGTCCTGATCCCAGCCGCTCTGTAGTGCTGCAAAGTCAGTTTGACCCCTGCAAAGTCGGGTTTAGTCACACACACACACACACACACACACACAACCACTTGATCCGCTGGTCTTCACTTATTTATGGCTTTGGTTATGTTTCTCTTCATGTCTCTTCCCCTGTCAGCCACTCCTGTTTGCCTTTAGCTTGTGCATGTATTTACCATGCATTAGGCCTCATTAGGCACTAATTGAATGTTGAGTAGCTGAAGGGCAAGTGGCAGTGGAGACGGTGTGATAACTAATAACAAGAGAGGGGAAATAAAGGGAGATTGTTTCATTTTGCCCTTCCTGTAGCGTCTTGTTGAGGTAAACAACCCTTACTTAATTTCCCACTTCTGCTCTTTTGATTTTCATTAAAACCCAAGGAAGAAAAAAAAAAAAAACACGCTTTCATTTCCTGCTGCTTTGTGCATGTGTCTGTGTGTGTATATATATTTGTGTGTGTGTGTGTGTGACAGTAATGAACGACCTATTTGTGCTGATCGTTATTGCTAAGCGGCTCTGCTCCTTAATACAGCAGATATTTAGTCCATGTTTGCTCACAGACACATAAAGAACTGAGTATTGACTTTTTGACAGGCTGTGATGCCGTCACCGCTAATGGCTTTTTAAACTGTACTTTTATATTCATCAGGAGCTCGATAGGCCTGTCATGTTTTCAATTAAAGAAAGCCATAAAATCACACTACCTGTAAGCTATGAGGTGCAAAAACAAAACCAATTGAACTTATACATTTATCTTCATATATACTGTATATATACTGTATATATACTGTATATATACTGTGTATATATATATATATATATATATATATATATATATATATATATATGTATACACATATGTATACAGTAGATTCATATGCACATATTGGGACAAATGCTTCACACAAACAGCTCTTTACACTTCAGATTATCAGTGAGTTGATATCTCTCCGTCAAGTCCTGATGATTTTAGCATAGCTGCCATTATTTATGTTTAAGATAATGAAAGACTTTTGATCATTGCTGCTGAGAGATATCAAGGCACTCTGATAAAGACAGGAAATTACAGACCAAGTGCCCTTCTGAGTGACAGCGGAATTATGGAAGAATGTTATCAGGATTCGCTTTAATTAAATGTGTGTCCCAATTGTTGTGTGCAATCATAAACAATATGACTATAAAAAAAAATGAAAACAATTGTAAAATGGGCTAAACATCAAAAATCAGAATAGTGATCTCAGGGACATGGTAGCATTTTTTATTATTATTATTATTATTATTTTGTACCAGACAGGCTGCTTTTTTTTCTTCTTTTTTTACATTTAAACAGAATGGTGCTACAAACTACAACAAAAAAAATTAATCCATTGAACGTCAATTCTGCTAGAGGAAATGCCTTGTTGATAAAAGAGGTGAGAGGAGAATGGCCCAACTGGTTTAAACTGACAGGTGTCAAGTCCATGGTACCTCAAATAACCACTTGTTACAACAAAAAAAGCAATCTCAGAATAATAAACATCTGTCATGGATTTCTAGTAAGCATGTACAAGAAATGTCATGAGCAGTCATTCAAAGTGATGCTACCTTGTATTCAATAACAATAATACTGTATTATTATTATTATTATTATTATTATTATTATTATTATTATTATTATCACTGTAGAAATCAATGTTTTCCATTTCTCATTTTAATTTCTAACCTTTATTAGGAGATCAAAGTGGAAATAGTTAACACTTGTAAGACATTAACATTTCTGTTGTAACATGTCATTATACATATGCATAATGACATGTTATAAAGCTTTCATAAGCTATTATGCATATATGCACAGTAGTTTTGATTAGTCCTAGAAGGTCATTAGAGTATATTGCAGTCATTATAATGCATTACTAAACTGTTACAGAATGCATTCTGCATAATGCACATCTCTAATACGATAAATAAAAACAGCTAAAATTAGGTTTAGTCGTAAACCCACTGATATGAATAGGAATGAATAGGAAGTGAACACTACATTATTGACTAATGGGATATTATTACCTACGATTATAACAGAATTTAGTGACTCCTAGTGAACTGGAATATTTTTGAATAAAATGGCACAAAATGTATAAATCAAAAAACTACATTGAAGAAGATTTGTGATTTATCTCTTTGGTAAATATAATTAATTAAAAAAAACATTAATTTGAATTTGCTTACATCCATATTGGTAATTCAACCTGTTACATTAACAACACTAATAATGTGTCATATAAAATCAATTTTATATGACACATTAAAAAAGTTATATATTTGAATAGAATAGAATGCAAGCATAAGCAGTATACTGTATATAATCACATTCTGGTACTGTATGAAAGCATTCATTACTCATTATAAATATGATTATTTACATTATGTAAGGTGATTGGTGATGTGATAAATTATGGATTTTATATCTCATGGTTCCAGTCAACTAAATAAATAAACAAACAGTACACACCAACAAACTCCTCAAACACTCAAAAAAAAAAGGGAACAATGTTTAGTTTTCAGTGTAAAGTGTGCCAGACAACAATCCATTTAGTGCTAATTACCACCACTTCCTGACTAGAGAGAGAGAGAAAGAGAGGAAGGAAGAAATGAAAGGACCAGAGTGAGACAGTCCCTGTTTTAATCACGCCATCCCGCTGTGCTAATTCCTTGTTGTTTTGTCACAGTCGTTCGCGGCAGCCGTCATCTCTAATGACGCCGTGTGTCTGCAATCTCCCTATCAAATCATCAGCCACATTATGGATTTAATTTCAAATGACTGACAGTCTTTTATGTGCATGTCACTAATCTTCTCTAATTTCTTTTACGAACAGGAGGAAAATGGAGGGAGACAGAAAAAGAGGAGACAGAGATGTAAAAAGCTGATTTATTTATTTATTTATTTATTACTTTTTTCAGTTTATTGAAATAAAAAATATGCCTCCAGATTTTAAAAGGTTTGTCAAACTCATTTTGATGTAACTTTATTAATACTATTGAAAGTGCTAAACACGTTAAAGATTGTTAAGTTCACCATTACAGAAATCTCATATGTGAATAAGCACATTTTATGCCAATTTTTTATTTATGCTCAATTTTTTTTTTATTTTATGATCACATTTTACCCTGCGAAGTGAAAATATCTAGATTATAATCAATTTGATCAAATATTAAATTGAAAGCGGAATTTCCACTCAAGTAAAATATGCAAATTTAGCAAAAACAAATAATGGTAAATAATGTTACGTTCATATTAAATAGAATTATGTACATTTACAAACTTAATCAATGGTAGTAAAGTAGCCAGTATATCAATTTGTAAATGGTACATGAGGCGTATCCATTTTTAGCGTATTATAAAATGACAATAAACCACATATATGATTATTTATGATTACATTCTAGTATTGTTTTATTTCTTTTAAAAAGCAGAACCCGCCAGAAGAATAAGATTTTGTTCAAAGCTTCAAATGACTAAAGCATCTAAAAACACGCTTATATTATTTACTAGCATAGGTACTGTAATGTAATTAGTGATATTACTGTTTTTCAGGTTGAAACCCATGTACTGTACATGTCTGCCTGTCTTTCTATATGGCAGAACTCTCTGTCTTAACACAAAGAAATAAAATTCTTTAAGGTTGAGTATCTTACGCCTTGTTTACGCTACGTTGTCCTTCTTTCATCGTCAGCCAAATACACTCCTTTAGATCTGGCACATAACTGTTCATAACATTGCTTTTACTTACCATTTTGATTTCATTTATGGGGCAGGTTATTGTGCAAAAAAACCTAAGGACTGCTAAAGTTGCATTAAATTTTGCCCAGCGGTCAATTTAAGACAGTTTGTCGCATGCACTGTTCGCTTTTTGCGGTTTATAATCTGACACATAACTTCTCATAACTTCCCTTCTACTCAACATTTTGATTTCATTTATGGTGCAGGTCTAACTTCAGGCAGATTACTTAGGACTGGCAAAATTTCATTAAATTCTGTCATGCCAGTTTTGTGTGATGCTGTGACAAAACCTGGCTGGACAGACATACATACAGACAGACAGACAGACAGGCAGAATACAGACAGATATAGAAAAATACAGGAAGAAATTTTTCAGAGCCTGGTTACATTTTCAGTGTC
>JAOVVB010000023.1:12298469-12314472 GCA_028570985.1 Heterobranchus longifilis | reverse complement strand
CATATATATATACATACAGTATATATATATATATATATATATATACACACACACATATATATATGTGTGTGTGTGTGTGTGTGTGTGTGTGTGTGTGTTTATATGTGTGCACGTGTGCTTGTGTGTGAGTATGCTGACTACGACAGTTCAGATTTATCCCCTGGTCTGTGTAATTTGATGCTCTAAATCACAGGTAATGTCAGGTGAAAGTCACGTTAAAAAGAACCAGTCACAGTAAAATTCTGATGTCATAGTTCCCATAATGGAGACCATTGGGTAATGATCACATGATCATACTTCACCGCCACTCACATCCCTCTGTTTATTTTATGACCACCAATAAATGATTTAATTGCAAGACCCTACATGAAGCAGAATTAATCTAGCGAGAAGGTCTCTTGAGGTTTCGGGCAACGTGCTGACCCTTGCCACCCCCAGCGCCCCCCACACTCTCGCTAAATGTTTCCAGCGTAGATCAAATCTCCTTCCAAACTTAATTTCATGTTTAAAAACATCCAACCATATTTGTTTGTCTCGGTATCAATCTTGTCAAGTCTGGAGAGCTCTAAAATGGAAAATACACATTTCAGTACACTGTTTGAAGTAGGCATAATTATGCTGACAGTTTGCGAATTTGGAAGAACGTGTGATGAAGACCAGCTCGAGCTCGCTCAGATGCGTGTCAGACGTCGCCGAGGCCACAAAAAGCAAGCCTCAGATCAGCTTATTTTCCTAAACATTACTCTATCTATTATTATCCGAAATGAAAAACTGACCCCATGTCAGTGCTGGTCAGTGGTGTAGCTTTGCCTGGTTTTGAGGAATGCCAGTCCACGCTGTTATAAGTCACTCTCGAACGCAGAATGGTTTCTTGTGTTTATGAACGTTTCTTCAGTTTGGGCGCTTTTTGCTTTTTTTCATTCCAGCTGATCATAAGTTCCTCGATTTCACTTGCAGATGTTTTATAGACTCATGCGAAAAGATGAAGGGTGTCACCGGAGTAGACATTTTTCATCGTAATAGATTCTCTGTCACCTCTGCCTTTTGCCAACGAGTTCATGTTCAGGTTCTTCATCGCAGTTCCAGGCAGAAGCTGGTTTGCCAGTTGGATTTAAGCCAAGAACCAACTCATTTAAACATTACATGAAATTAAATCTCCCCCCCAAAAAAAGAACAGCTCTTAAGTCTGAGCACAATAAAAAGGCAAAATGATTTCCTAATGTTCCAGTGCGGCAGTAAACACTTCTGACAGGCCTGCGTTGTTCTACTTGCGTTGTCTTGATTTCTTACATTCTTCTCACCGGCTGGCCGAAAAAGGATTTTCAATTAGCAGAGCATTTTATTGCTTGTCCCCCTGCTTGCTCTAATCATTATCATTTATCCTATTACTCTGCAATCTGATTCTCATGCTTTATAGTTACCTTAGGACGGTTTTGTTCACAAAAACAATCCTACAGTATACACACATAGCGTTTGACTTTAAATAAATAGTCTGAACATTCTCCACCTAACGTCTATCTATAACACGTCTATATATTACACATCTGTTATATACTGTACAGTGGTGGCCAAAAATATTAAGACAACAAATGCCATTTATTATAGTTCCTGCTGGTGATTTCACTAATTAGTTTTAGCCTATCTGGTTGTAAAGGTGCTAAAGACCAGAAGAACACTAGTTAAAAACTGGCTATACTGTATAACTATAGTGTTCAGCTTCTGGAGCCATCGCCTGGGTCATCTCCAGATCTAATGCAAACCTGTTAGACAATGGTGAAGAATGGAGTAGCAGTCAAGCCATTATCTTCAGGAAACAATCAAGCAGGCATGGATTGAGTGACCACTTAATCCTGTATACAGGGTCACGGGGGCCTATAGCCTATCCCAGGGGACTTAAGGCACGAGGCAGTACCCGGAGGAAACCCACCAAGCACAGGGAGAACATGCAAACTCCATGCACACAGATCCTAGGCGGGACCCTAAAGGTGCAAGCATGTGATTTATTAATGTTAGTCATTCCTGTGATCAAAAAAATCATAATAAACTAACATTGAGTTCGATAATTTTGCAACTTCATTTCCATATTTCGGTAGCAGTAAAAATGACACGTTATGAATGTAATGATAACTTTGGTTCTACATGACATATGCAAAAACCCAAATGCACAGTTTGATGTTCAGAGCCTTTCATGTCGACACGTGCGGAAGGACTTCCATATAAGTAGGTGACTCTTTTTTTAATCAGTCATTGGCATCATTGACCAATGCTGTGTTGCCAGCACAGATCTGTGCCACTGGAGTTTTAAGGGTTTTAATTAAATGCTATATATTGATTAATGTATAATAATTTCATTGCATAAAATAACAGATTATTATTGTTGTCTTGAAAGTCATTATTTAAAAAAATTGGGAAAGATATTCGTGTCTCAATACTTTTGGCCAACATCAATGTCAACGCATGTCTCTGCACTAGGAAATGAACAGAAAACCAATATCCTCAAAATTTTACTGTGTCGGTATATATGAAGGCACA
Source organism: Heterobranchus longifilis (assembly GCA_028570985.1). NCBI lineage: Eukaryota > Metazoa > Chordata > Actinopteri > Siluriformes > Clariidae > Heterobranchus > Heterobranchus longifilis. Next base: position 12,311,940 of record JAOVVB010000023.1, on the reverse strand, counting down.
GTGGCTCCAGGATCTGGGTTCAATTCCTGCCTTGAATAGGGTTTGCACATTCTCTTTGTGCTTTGTGGGTTTCCTATAAGTTCTCCGGTTTCCTCTCACAGTCCAAAAGACATGCAGATTAAGCTACCGGACGTTCCCAACCACCTGTAATGTATGAATGTTGACCAGATGTCCTACCACAGTCGTAAAATGGGAATAAATACAATCGTCACCATTGGCCTCCACAGTACCTAGTTGGACTAAAGAGGAAGATACTGTAGGTGGATGGATAGATGGATGGGTGCATGGATGGATGGATGGGTGGATGGAGAGTATATATAGAGTATATAACAAATTATTTTAGACTGTGAGAGATGTAGGCGGCACGGTGGTGTTTGTACGTTTGCATGTTCTCCCCGTTCTTGATGGGTTCCCACCGGGTACTCCAGTTTCCTCCAACAGTCCACAGACATGCAGATTAAGATAATTGGCATTCGCAAATTGTCCGTAGTGTGCAAATGAGTGTGTGAGTAAGTGTATGTGTGAGTGCCCTTCGATAGTTTGGCACCCTGTCCAGGGTGTACCCTGCCTCGTGCCCTAAGCCTCCTGGGATAGGCTACAGGCCATCCGCGACCCTGAATACAGGATAAAGCGGTATAGACGTTGAGCGAGTGAGTGACTAAAATATTCAAAAACAACATGCTTCACATTGACATTATAACTGCACCAACAACTGCCCTTAGCATTTCATTATAAGTGAGTGGCCTTTCCGTAGATTTTTCAGTATAGTAAAAGTTACTGGGTTGAGATTCTCATTGGTGTTAAGCACCCATGCACTATTGCTGCAGGATATAGAGCTTAGGTTGAAAAATTAAAAACACTGGGGTATTTCTTTCATATAATGCTAATTTGCCCGCAATAATCCCCAAACTATATAAAAAGTAGGCTGTATAAGGCATTCACTAGGTGTACCACCTTTTGCGTCCGCTTCCAATTAACACTACAAGGTGCTGAATTGCATTTTTCATTTCTGCTATGCAGGAGAATTGTGTGTCATAGGTGATTTATGCTTTTCACAATTAAAAAAAAAATGGCATTGCCGATATTAGATGGCTAGTCATTTTGGGCACGCGGTATCCTCCTCTCTGCCGTTAATGCTGTATATTAAATGTGGAGAAGCGCTTAATTAAAAGTGCGACTAGGGTAAATGCATCAGAAAGCGATGGCACTGAAGCAACGTGGAGGAGATTTTAATTTGCTTCCCGCCCTCAGGTGAGTGACAGCCGCTGGCCTTGACTCTGCACTGACTGTATGGAGGAATGCGGCACGCTGACTGCTGAACCTATTATTGTGGCAGGCATCATTAATTATCCTTATTGATTGTCTGTTTCTGAGATAAAGCGTTCTGCTGACTGGGAAACACTCGTAGCTATCACAAGGTCAAGGCTAAAAAAGGGAACACGGATAATGGAAGGACCGGGATGGGCCATGCCTACAGAGCTGAGACATGCATATGGCCTAAATGGGGCTCTTTCATTTTGGTATTCTGTATCTTGTAGTGTCTCAGATTTCAGCCCGGTGCAGAGTAGTTTGAAATTTTGCCTCGCTAATTTTGTATGTTTTGTTCAACTCAGCTCCATTTAGCCAAACTGCAAAAATGGATACAGGCTTGTGACCGCACTGACAAAACCGTGGTCACATATGGCTATCATGTAAGGGCTTTATGAAAGGATATTAACCTTTTCTCCATTTCTGACTGAGCGAGAAAGAGATATGTTGATGGAGAGTGAGTGATGACAGGGTTGTGGCATGCTCTCGGAGTGCGATTAGGTTTCCCACCCCCACCCGCCATAATGAAACCAACCAGCACCAGGCAGGAAGTAGGGGTTTTATATTTACACACCAGTACATCACCCTCAGTACTCTGCTCTGGCTTGCTTTGTGTGTCTGAGTGTTTGTGTATGTGTGTGCTAGTGAAGGACCTGTGGTTTCGGGAGAAAGAGGAGAGAACAAGAGAGAGCAGGCACAACAAGAGCGAGAGCAGGAACGGGAGGAGGAGGAGGAGGAGGAACAGGAACATGTACTGTAGCATACAGTTGTCCCAGTGTGTGCATTTAGTAAGTTAAGAATAACATAAAAGCTCGTTGTGAACTCTTGTCCATCAGCACAGCACTGGGATGCTAAGAGTGCTATGGTGTTAGTTTCCTGCCAAAAATAATTGTATGTGTACGCAAGAACAAAAATAGAATCAACAGTCAATGGTGTAGATCTCATACGCATGTGTCATGTGACATTTACAAAAAAACTAATACTTTTACCACCATAATACCTTTTGTTTATGGAACAGAATATGTGCATTAGTGACATTAGGGTTGAGGAAGGATTACCGCTCATACTTCTACTGCGAAACTTTTTGTATGACATCCACTAAATCCTACTTTCTTGTTCAGAAATGTTGTGCTGCAGAGAAGAACAAGGATATTCTGCGTTGTCAATTCCAAAACTCCAAAATCAAAATGTTTGTCTTTCACATAAAGTATGTTGGTTAAACAAGGAATAAAATATCCTTTGGTCTGATTTTAGAGAAAACAATTAATAATAGTGTCGTACAGTATGATGCTTTCCTATATGAAGCAGAGTCACTATTTCAACTCCAAGGTTTAAGAACAAGTCCACAAAAATGTGAAAAAGATTACGAGGTTTTAATTAATTAACAAACCGGAAAATGTTAAAAGTCACCATCCTGAAGACTTCTTTATTATTATTATTATTATTATTATTATTATTATTATTATTATTTTCAAATTGAAATTGAAAAAAAATTAATTTCTTTCATTTTTGTGAAGCTGCTTTGAGACAATGACCATTGTTAAAAGCGCTTTATAAATAAAATTGAATTGAAAAAACTTCACCATGGTGGTAAACTTACGGACTGTTCCAAAACACTGGCCATGGAGATTTCTAAAATAATTAAATTAAATTAAATTAAATTAAATTAAATTAAAGAATAACAAAAGAATAAATGAAAATGAAATAAAATAAAATCTAAGTAACAGTTTCCATCCAAAAACCATCACCATATCAACTAGCATAAATTGTTCCTATAGAAATGAATTGCATTAATATAATCGAGATAGCAAACAGTTTTATGATTTAAAATGATTAAAGCTGTTGAATGTTAACTTGAATGCTATTGATAAATGTATAATAATAATAATAATAATAATAATAATAATAATAATAATAATAATAATATCCAACTATCTTACTCCAGAATAGACTCTTTGTATTCTTCATGGTTTAAAATAGTATTCAGACCTAAAACTGAACATCAGGCAAAAATATATACAATGGGCGTTCAAGTCAAGCTGGGGCTTTCGATGAAATTTCTCATGAATGAAAACGTAAAACTGATTGATATTGACACAGAAGACTCCAAGCAGAGTGCTGTGATGAAACTCTTAACTACAGCAAAATATTTCAGTGTTGCAAACATTTTAAAGAAGGCCTTGGCTGAGGCAGATCAGAGCCCAATACATCTGACATTGGGCTCTGATCTGCCTACATCTGACATTGGAAAATATATTCTGCCTACATCTGACATTGGAAAATATATTCTTCTTATCTATTTGCGATAGAGATGCTTCTGTCTATAAGAACTGTACACACAATCATTCACAAACACTACTTGTACATTATAGGACGTTGTTTGGGAATTATTGCCACATCCCCATACAGTTCTGACCTCACTCCAAGCCATTTCCGCATGTTTGTAGGCAAACGTCATGGCCGGTGTTTAAGTCGTAGAGCAAGCGGTCAGATCATAGCTCCGGCATACTGAGAAATTTTCCTACCTTGATGGTATTCAAGCACTAGTGAAAAAATGGAATAAGTGCATTAGTGTAATGTTGGATTATATGAAAAAATGAAGGTTTTCACTCTCATGACTGTATTCGGCTATTCTGACCAATCAAAAGTCCTGGTTTGATTTGAACATTGTATATGAATTCTTGCTAAATTTGACTATTGTATAGTATGGGCGAATGGGAGATTTTTTTTGGCCTGTAAACTGTAAACAGCTCGGTGTCCAGCTTTATGACTCAACTGTGTTGCACTAGGATCCCTAGTTGCCTCGCTGATTCGCTATCCACACTCGGCTTGTGTTTATCAGGACAGCGAAGGAGGGAAAAAATGAAGAGAGGCTTAGTGCTAGCTGGCGTTTTAGACAGACAAAAAGTGAGTCTGACACAAATGCATTCCCTTTTCAAATGGTTGTTTGAGGGAGCCAGCCACGATTCAGTCGCTCTTCTCGTCTTCTCTCATCCCTCCGCCCATGATTGGCATGTCTTCATATGAGGATTGTGTTCCTCCTCAGCCTGGCTCTCTTTGTACAACCACCTCCTGTCAAACACTGGATATATATAAATAAATATAAACATACAGAAGAATGAAAGAGAGAAAGAGAGAGAGAAACCTAAAAGTGGACCCAAATGCAATAAAACACACAAATATAAGGACACGGCTCATAAGGACAATTGTATGAGCGTACCGAAGAAGTACAATATAAGGAACAGGCACTCACATACACAGACACCAGAATGTACACATGGCCTATGTTAGATGATGTATATACTGAGCGAATGGCATGAGAAAGAAGCACAGAGCCGATATCTTTGTCTGAAGTATATCAGACAGAGCATCCCAAGGTCTTTAAATTCATTATGCCACTTTGGCTCTTGAAACAGACGCGGAATAAAAGGGTAGAGTCTGCCGCCGCCACGCTATTGTATTCAGAGCGGAATTGCTAAGCAGGAGCCCGAGGGCACGCAGAAGCACTAAGGCCCAGGTAGCGGCCAGTCATTACCACAGGGCACCAGACTCTCCGGAGGATACACCCCTGCACGCCAACACAGGTGTGGGTGGTAAGTGTGTGTGTGCGCGGTTGAGAGAGGCAATATTATATCACCACATAACAAAAAAATATATATAACAATCAAATAGAAAGTCACATCACAAATTAAAGCACTGTGTGACTAGCATTTATTGATTTGATTTTATATATTTATGTATATGTATTCTGTATTTATTGTAAGCTACTTAAAAAAAAAAAAAAAAGCAACATCAATCAAACAACTCATACCTACTAGGCTTTACAACAACTTGTCGTTTCTAGTAAGCTAGCAAAGCACAAAAACTAAAAGAACTAGCCGATTACTAGCAAATACTTAGCACAACAAATAACTAGCATAACAAATTAGCTTCACTTGAAAACAGGTTAGGTAGAGAGAAGGAAAAAAAACTATGATTATTTAAAAGAAGATTTTATTTAAAAATATCTCAAACACACTTAAATTGTGAAAGTAAAGAAATAGTTATGCTAGTAATGTTATGCTAAGTGTAAGTGATGTATGCTAGGTGTTTAGATATGCTAGAATAAGCTAGAGGAAAGTTTATACTCTGAGTGAAAAGGGGGAACCAAAATTTATCTTTTGTACCTTTTTCACCTGAAAATGAGTTTTTTCCCTTTTATTTCTGTATATTTCTCTGTAATATAACATGGTTTGTTTTTTTCTTTATTTATTTGATACTTATATTTAATAATATATTTAATATTTTCCCCTTAGACTATTAGCAAACAGCTATGCAAATGATTTAGCACAAACTGTTTAGGAAATATACGTCCCATTTATATTTGCAAACCTTTTGGTTTACTGTAAATCTTAAATGTTTTGTGAGAAATGATGATCCACATTATAGCACAGGCAAAAAGAGGGTTAAATCTGCATTTCCCATGACTCCTTGCTGCTTCAGGGTGCAGACAAGCAAAATTCCCAAGGTACTTATGTCTTCGGGTGCTTTAAAATCATTGTTATTTAATGAAGCTCAGTATGCTTATGCTGTCTTAATGAACGGCCACACATTTCAAATGTCAGCTCTATTAATAGAGAAATAGAGTTAAATGACGCAAGTGCATAGAGTATACAATAAAATTCTTTCAATGTTTTAAATTATGCTGTATAATTAGATTTTTCGTTTGCCTGTTTGTTCATTTTGCAATTTCTAATCCCAGTCATTTGAGTCAACTGATCACTGTAAAGATCTCATTCGAGGTCCTCATTGTTTTATTTTTCATAAAACTTCATTGTTACTTGCAGTACATCATAAAATAATAAAATTGCTCCACTGTTTCATTCTCGAATAAAATTATTTCATTTGATCACATGCTGTTTACTGATTTACTCTCAAAACGCATGTCAAGTAAAGGATTATACATTTCAGAGTACGACACTTAGATGCTTAGATTTCCATTTTCATGTTTATCTAATGCTTCTAGAGGAATGAGGACACATAAATTGCATGTTTGTCTATACTGGTATATGGTTACACTTACACACGTGCACACACACACACACACACACACACACATACACATGCAAAATGATTTCGGGGCGTTGGTATTCCAGCATGATGCCCATCTATCTTTTTGACATCTCCTAACCCAATCCCCTGGAGGGGTAACTGAATTTAATCCTGAACATTAGATAAGCACCTTCGCTTTGTGTGTGTGTATGTGTGTGCGCGTGTGTGTGTGTGTGTGTGTGTGTGTGTGTGAGAGAGAGAGAGAGAGACAGAGAAAGAGTGAGACAGACAGATATTGTTTGGAGACGTGGCGTTTGTACGTGGGTTGGATGAAGGCTAAAAAGAGGATAAAAAGAAAGAAGGAACTAAAAGAGACGTATGACGTAGTGGTCCTACCTTATGTTGGCACTGTTGCTCAGTCTGGCTATCTTTCGATCTGTCCCTCCCTCCCTCCCGCTTTCTCCTTCTTATACACACACACACACGCACACACACACCGCGTGGGATATTTACCCTCCATATCAATGACCTCTGACTTTCTGCACAGGTTTTATCACATCACAGTTTCACCAAACACTATAGTTATCCTATAATTATAATTGCTGTTGCTTATTACTAGTTAATCTAGGGTGAGAGGACATATTTGTGTCTCAGAGGGCAGGGAGCAGCAGGCAGAGTAAAGTGAGCTATTCAGTGACATGAAATAGCTCTGGACAGTAAGACAATGAGTACAGTATGCATATGCCTTACTGTTCCCAGATCAGCCTGCCAGTCTCAATATCTCTATTATCACTCCTCAAATAGCTGCTGTTTTGCAACTGTTTATGTGCTTAAATACCAGCACCAGTGGGGTTCTCAGTAGGCCCACTGTAGCTTGTGATGCAAAACAGAAGATGGCATTCAAAGCCAGAAGGCCGTGGTCCAACTCGACCACTATGATTTACTGCATGTCTCAGATTGGAACGATTCTGCTCACTTGCACCAGCGTATAAATGCCCTTCACTTATTAAAATGCAATGGGAAAGGTTTTGAGGTTTATTAGAGAATGTGTGTGGGTATGTGTCTGCTCTTGTACTTCAGGGGTTTCTAGAAACTACCTCAAAGATGGGATATCATGTGTGGTAGCTTGTTTAAAAGGCTTTGTTCCCTCTATGAAAATATTAGTTTTAATATTTTTTTCTTTAAAAATAAAAATATGAGTAAGAAAGAAGTACAATTTAAGTGAGCATAGAAATGTTTTAAACTTTATTACCAAAACATAATAATAATGATAATAATAATAATAATAATAATACAACAACTATAATAATAATAATAATAAGAAGAAGAACTCTGTAGTTTATTGGAATTTCGGTGTAGAAAAAAACAGCAATTTAAGAATTTATTAATTTCTTTGGTAAATAAATTTCTAATAATTTTTGTAAACAATCCTCCACATTGAGTAAATAGTAAAGTTAAAGCTCTTGCATTCTTCAAATTTTCAATTAACAATTATGTTTTCTTAAATTGTGTACCAAAATAAGTATTAAGAACTAAATAAAAAAACAAAAACTTAATTCAGTTTGCTAGTGAAGATAATCTTTTGATGTGCTTTTGTTGTTATATTTTAATTAAAAAAAACTTCTAAATGAGTCTAAATGATTTATTCTAAAACCCTAGGAAATGCTAAGTACACTTATACATGAAAAGGTTGTAAGGTATAGGGAGTAAGATGCCGCTATAGCCTCAGGGTTGGTTTTAATTGTTATATGCAGCATAATAACCTTATTTAACCCATGTTCAAATGTCATGTAAAATCCAGACATGATCCAAGATTAACCATCAACACACACTTTTGTATTGACAGCTACTGGAGGAGTGTGTCTCTGTCAAGCACCTATAAACAGGATGTGACTATAATGGCTACTGTTTGTCTGTTTGTAGCATGCTACGTGTGAGCATGTTTTTGCATGCCACAAGTGTGTTTGTTTTGTGTGATTTTATGGGTTTGCCGGGGACCAGTTAATGAGAGGGAGAGAGAAATAACCCACACCGGCAATGACCTGTTATTACTGAGACAGTGAATGAAAAGAGCACCAAGCCCAAAGCCATGAGAAGACCAAATAGAGGAGATAAATATGTGTGTATGTACACACATAAAAAAGATGCAGGTTATATAGAAGGTCACAGACAAGACTGTTAAACAACGGTTTGGTTTTATTTATGAAGTTGAATACTGATGAATATTTGCTGAAGTTATGCCTGGTCTCTTATTTGATTTATTTGTTCTTGAACTCACATATACTTCAAGAAAAAAACAAACAAACGAATGAACGAATTATTGAATTATTGAATTAATGAATGAACGAACACAAATACACACACATTCTGTTATTATTAACAAATAGATCATATTTAGCAAATAATTATAAACCTGAGTATAGTGCATGTACTTTTAATTTCACTTGGCCTACTCCCCTAAAAATCCAAAATATTTTTAAGTTTCAGTTATTTAAAATAGAGTGTTCCTCTACTTCTTCAACAGTATTTAGAGACTTGCGCGTGACGTACAGTAAATTGTTTCTGTAGGTGAATATTTCAGCACTAAAAACATTCTATTGCAAAATATAATGTTTTATATTTGCTTTGCATGCTTAGTATTTAAAAAGATGGATTAAACTCACTACACATATATAAACAACTAATAAACACAGATTAGCCATAACAATAAAACTCAATGAGATCTAAAATGAATGACATTGATTATCTCATTACAATAGCACATTTAATGGATGGGATACACTTGACAGAATGTGAACGTGAACAGTCTGTTCTCAAAGTTGATGTGTTGGACATTGTGGCTAGTCAACTGGGTCAGAGTATCTCCAAAATACCAGGTGTCCTTGGTATACAGTGGTTAGTACCTATACCAAATATGAGCCAAGGAATGACAGCATTTAAATGGTGCTTTCCTGGGTTTGTCTGTCTTGTCTGACCCTGCAGAAGAGCTATTGTGATATTACTAAACAAGTAAATGATAGAAATCTGTCAGAACATAAAGTGCATCAGAGCCTGTATAGCTGCAGACCGGTCACGGGGCCCATGGTGACTCAGGGAGGTGAGCATCAGAACTGGACCATGAAGCAATGGAAAAAAGTGCCCTAGTCTAATGAATAACCGTTCCTTTTACTCTACATCATGTGAATGGCTAAGTGTGTGTCCCTTATCTGGAGAAGAGATGGCTTGAGGATGCACTGTGGGAAGAAAGCAGGGTGGTGAAGGTGGTGTGATGCTTTAAGCAATGTTTTGCTGGGAAACCTTTTTGCTGGTCCTACCATTCTACCATTCATGTGGATGTTACTTTGACATGGACCACCTGCCTTAATATTAGTACAGTCCAAGTCCTAAATAAATAAATAAACAAGACAACCTGTGTAAAGCAAACTCTTCTGAATTTTACATTACCAGTCAATAGTTTGGACACACCTTTTATTTTCCTGGTCTTTCCAGATTTTTATTTCTTTTTACCTTGAAAAACAATTCAGACGACATCCAAAATACGCAATATTCCTTTTCAAACGGTTGATATTCAGACATATCTGCTGCTTATGCTCTGTAAAGCCTTCATAAATGGCTTTAATCTGAGGTGCTGTTAACTGGCTGGTAACTCTAAATGAACTTCTCCTCTGCAGTAGAGGTACAGTAACTTATGGTCTTGCTTTCCTGGGATGGTCTTCATGAGAGCCAGTTTCACCATGGTGCTTGATGGGTTTTGCGAAAGCCTTTGACAATACTGTTCTTGCAAGAACTATTCATTCACATTTACATTTAGGCATTTGGCAGACACTCTTATCCAGAGCAACTTACAAAAAAGTGCTTTGTAAGTCGCTTTCCAGAACAGCTGACCTGCATGTCTTAAAATAACAACGGACTGTGTTAATGTTTTTTTTATTATTATTATTAATAATAATAATAATAATAATAATAATAATAATAATAATTATTATTATTATTATTATTATTATTATTTCCTAATCCCGTATGTGTTACTTCATAATTTATAAATCTCCAGTATTGGTCTACAATGAGGAAAATAAATTACTAAACAAAAAAGTCTGTTTAATCAAAGGTTGATTTGAACGATAGTTTGAGCTATAAGATTCTTATAAAAGTTTTAGCCTTCCACATACATCTCTCATTGACATGACACACTGTGTTTTATTCTATACATGAAATACATTATATAATTCATGACAATAATTTTTATCACGTACTCATTGTCTATACCACTTTATCCTGTGTGCAGGGTTGTGGGGGGGGGCCTGCAGCCTATCTTAGAATACTTAGGGCACGAAGCGCCGCACACCCTGGACAGAGTTCCAATCCATCGCAGGACACACACATCCACACTCACTTACACACTACGGGCAATATGGGACCACCAATTAGCCTAATCTGCATGTCTTTGGACTGTGGGAGGAAACCGGAGTACCTGGGGAAAATTCACCAAGCATTGGGAGAACACGTAAACTCCATCCACACAAAAAATTTTTATCATTATGATATCATTTCATATCATTTTCCCTGGTTCAAATGTCAAGAATTAAATGCTCTAATTGTTCCAATATATAAATTATATATAAAATGTTTTAAATTACACATAAACTCTGATCATAAAAGGGGTTTTATTTTTTATTTATTACATTTTTTTTTTTTTTACCACACACAGTCAGTACAAAATCATTTTCTTATCCATCTAGAGCTTGTTCTTCAGAGTGTCAAAGAGTCAGTGCATTAGTTTTGACCTTCTGAGCTTCTATCTCTCTTCTGTGGTGGACAGGGCACATGGAGGCATCCTGCTCTAAAAACAGAGTGTGTTTGAGTGTGTCTAAGTGGACCACTCGCTATTTTTTTCAGAACTCTGTGAACAGCCGGGACTGTTTTTTTTTTGTGGTCGGGTTTTCCAAACAGACATGTGGCTGTTGGTGTAGACGTTATAGGTTTACATACAGTTTCACCACTTTGAATGCAAAGGCATAATGCAGTCCAGAAGGATACATTACAGCACCTAGTACTGTATGTTTGCAGATACAGTATATTGGAGTATGTCCGCTGAATATTTTACCTTTTCTGTCTATTTCTCTGTCTTTCTCTCTGCTGACCAGCTGACATTTCGCATCCCGCCCTCGTGTCGGAATCGTCGTTCCTCTCAATAAGGAAGACGCCTAAAATTGCATTTCAGCGCCATCGATTTTTATTTCATAGCAAATGGCAGAGTAACAAACCGCCGGGCCGCCGACTTGCGTGTAAACGCTTATCGGATAAGCGCACTTAAACAAGTCCAGGGACTCGATAGTCTCCTGGCCCAATGGCAGCAAAATCAATTCTAATTCAATCAGAGGCAGCAAAACAAATTCCACCCATATTGTTCTCACTGTAATCCTCAGGGAGGGAGACTCAGGCAGGCTTGGACTGAAGAACACGAGCCACAAACAACTTCGTTGAGTGTCATATTTCAAATGAAATGCCATCGATGTCAAAGGAAATCCCTTGTTGCTGAAGACGCATATGTGTATCGCTCATTATCAGCATGGATAATACTAAGATGTATGACTTAACATCATTTAGAAGATGGAGTGTGACATTGTATAGAGAGGGGAAAAAACAATATAATATATTCTGTCATTAGGTTTGGACATGGATGTACACACCTGTGTATGTGTATGTTCAACTCAATGTGATTTTATCTTTATCTCATCTGGAAAATAGCCCATGGATGCGTGTTTTCCGTGTGAGTACCTTGCCAAAAGGCTGGTATTGGCCCTGGCCTACCGATGTATTATTAATTGTTTTGTGTGTGTGTGTGTTTGTGTGCAAGAGAGGAAGAGAGAACGTCAGTGAGTAGGTTTGGGCTGCTAAAGGGAGAAGGGAGTCCTCAGGGTTGTCTGGCACCATGAGAGAGAGACAGAGAGAGAGAGAGAGAGAGAGAGAGAGAGAGAGATGGAATGGGGGGAGGGTGGAGGAGAGAGGAAAGAAGGATGGGGTGAACCAAGAAGGGGAAGAGGAGCCAGGTTTGGCCGCAGGCAGGTGCCTCTGATATGACAGCTGTTATAGCCTGCTCATGGATCCTGGCTGCTCGGCCCATGGGACAACCAGACAGGCAAGGTGTGTATGTGTGCATGAACTTGTGTGGGTTTGTGTGTGTGCATGTGTGTGTTTACCGTAATATGATACGAGAATTTTCATGTAATTGTTGTAACTAAGACACAAAACATGTGTGTTCACTACCAAGATCAGATTTTATTCCATTTACTATAATAATACAAAACATCGTTGTGTACAGTAAGTCATCATGAAACTAAAAAGTAAATCTAAATAATTCATCTGTTAAAAAACTACCAGAGTAATTACTTCACGAATGATGTTTTATGGAAACGATGTAGTTTTTACTGCACAGGCCCACTGTAGATCTACAGCACATTTCCATAACCCTTCCGTCTGCGGCCTAAAGTACCAGATTGTTGGCTTTTCCATACCTTTATTCAACATTGCCATATTTTGCCACATTAGCTGTTCATTGCTACGCCATAACTAATGACATTGTATCATGTCAGAGCCACGGTATGCTAAGATTTTGAAACCGTAACAATCCGTGAGAAAAAAAGAGAGAACTTGGCTGAAAAGATCTGGCTAGTTCGTCTAGCTAGTTAATAGCTTACCTGTATAGTTTAATTAAACAGTGATGCCTCGATGTATTTGTCTCGCACAATTTGCAGATTGTTATCATGCTGTATCATTTGAAGCATTTGAAACCAAAGCTAGCTGTTTGGACAAAATGGACAAGATGGACAAAATGCTCATGTCTCTACTGTTTTGCACATTGCTGCTGCTGACTAAGTGTTTAAAGTGCTGAATATTGGCAGGAAAGTGTTTTGTTTTTGATTGGATTATGAAATTGAATTGTTTTTTGAATTATTGTCCATATACTCTCTCATTGACGTGGTCTTCTGGTGTTACATTCATAATTAGACAGATGATCAAAAATAAATGTAGTGATTTATATATATACACTACCATTCAAAAGTTTGGGGTCACTTTCTAACTCCATGATTGTTCCTGATTTTTATTTCTTTCTACATTGTAAAGGAATGCT
>JAOVVB010000023.1:12227709-12262062 GCA_028570985.1 Heterobranchus longifilis | reverse complement strand
CAAAAAAAAAAAAAAAACACACACACACACACACACACACACACACACCCTAGTCCTAAAGGCCACTGGGGAGCTCATGCAAAAGATCAAAGGTCAATCAGTGAGGTTATATTTGGGGTTTTGTTGTATTTCGGTGTGTTCTGGGGGAAGGGATGCAAAGCTGCAGGACTTTTTTCGTTCTTTCCTTTTACTATTGAAAATGATTCATTTTTGACAAGGTTCTCTTTTTCTTCACATTTCACTAGCTTTATTTCACAAAGACATGCTGCGCAGTATTTTCCCACCTAGACGTGGCCTCTCTCTTTCATGTTTGCATGTTCTTTCTCGTACTGTTTCTTCTTCTCTGACTGCTTTTTTGAATGATAACCAGAGAGAGCCAAAAGCTACACGAGTCTCAAAGAACTCAGTGTGTCCCTCCTACCTTATTCATACACACACACACACACACACACAAGGAAAACGCGAAATGAACTCCAGTGTTCCGAGCTTAAATAGATTACAAATAATCTAATGAATTGGGATGTATTAACCTGCCAGTAATGAGAAATGAAGGTCTGTGGACCGCATTATGTGGAGGTTCGCCTCGTGCAAACTTTGTTAAAGTTTTTAAATTTGGACTTGAGAGATCATTAGAGCTGGATGACACCAGTCATCGTGAATCTCTGTTCACTCAATAGCATGCATTTACGATGAAAAAAAAAAATGATGCAAAGTGACTCATAAAGGAGGTAGGTAGAATACGGTCCGAGTAGTTTAGGATTAAAGCTCTTGCTCAAACCTCTGGCAAAACTTACAGTCTTCTGGCTACTACTAAGCATAAGTAAAAACTTTTATTGAATCGTCTCTACACAACTTAACAATACCACGACATCCAGTGACATTATTTCATTTGATAAATTGAAATGATTCAATAGGCCCTATAACATTAAACTATGCTAGTACAAGTGTCAGAATACATTAAAAAAAAAATCTCCCTAGAAAAGCTCAATTGACATTGAATTTGTCTCTGAAGTCTCCCATATCGTTAACATCAGCCGAATATTTTGTTGAACAGCCCAACGCTTTGATTACAGTGTGAAATGTAGAGGCCAATTTATGTGTAAAATTTATTCCTCACGCTCCCAGAACATCTCCTATGCATGTAAAATTATGGAAGAACAAATCCATAGATATGATAACCTGGTCAGTCAGTACATTAAGGTCGTCAGCTGACTTCGTTTATTGCCGCATAATGTTGCCGAGCCTAGACCTGACCATCTAAAGCAATCCCACATCATAACACTGCCTCCAAAGGCTTGTACAGTGGCCGCTATGCATGATGGGTGCATGGATTCATTGCTTCATCCCTTTTTACCCTGACGAGCCCATTGCTCCAAAGTCGAATCTTTATGCCTCCTTGCAAATTAAAGCCCTTTTTTTCTGATTAGTCTGACTAACAAGTGGTGTTCTTATGGAAACACAGCTGTGTTGTGCTGTGAGTTCTCATTACACTTTGCATGTGGAATTGCTCTAACTTATACATTATTTACATTATATACACATTTTGTCATAGAAGTTAATGGTTCATTATTGTCCCTCAAGGTTTTAATAAGGCACTGGATAGTTCTTAACCTAATTTCAGTAATTTATAAATAACTTTTCAGCAATTACAATATTTTTATGTGTGCCTCCATCTTGTTGAATAATGTAGCACAGAAATTCTCATAGCATTTGAAAGCACCGAATGAACCAGGGCAGCCGTCATAATCTCTAACCAAGCATCTTATCATGACAGATGTAGATTAAAGTGTGTGTGTGTACTGTGTACTGTGTCTGATGGCCAGTTTCACGTTTTTTAAGTCAGTGCTTAAAACTGTGTGTGTGTGTGTGTGCCCTAGTTTTTATAGCCTCCCATGCAACTTCAACCATCATCACCCCCAAAAGCATGGTAAAAGATGACCTCCTTATCCCCAGACAGTGTCTTTCTTTCAAAGTTGCTCTGTCTGTACCATGCTCATATTCAGGCACGCTTGTTCTTCTCTGCCATGTAGCATGTAAGAACAAGCAGTCTCTGTATCTGACTGATGTCAGTGTTTCATGGAGAAAGAGTCAAATACATGACCAGTATTAGAGTTTGTTCTGATACACACACATACACAAACAGTCACTGTATGACCTAACGCAGATGATGAATACTAGCAGCCCTGCTGTCAAAGCAAGTGGTCCGAGTCGAGATGGCATGAGTAAAATAGATCCGACACCTCTTTTGCTGCTGCTTGTGGTCAGATAACTTTGGTAACTCTACCCACAAGCAAACCATATGTTGCATTTGAATTTAACAAAGGAAGAGGCAAGAAAAGAAAGATGGTGAGAAAAGCAAAAGTGAACCCATCACATGTGGTAAAGCTAGAAGTAATAGAGAGCCTGCTGCCTTTTTCTTTATCTTTAAACACATGGTAACATCAGACAAGGGTTGTACTGTAAACCAAAGATTTGTCGTTTTGATGCACGTTTTTTAATAAAAAAAATATAAGAAAAAAAGGAAGGGTTGCTATTATGCTTCTTTTTTTCAAGATTGACTAACACTGGTTGCCTAACTATTTTATGCCAAAATAGACTGGTATTTAGAGCTGGTCATGGTTATTTTTTTCTTGCTTAGGGCTTCAATTCCCAGCTGTAGAGAAGAACCCGCGTAGCATGATGCTGCCACCACCATGCTTCACCCTGGGAATGTTGTTCATTGAATGGTCTTGTTTTTTGCACCAAGCATTTTGTCTTTTAAATTTATGCCCAAGAAGTTTTACTTTAGTCTGATTTTGGGTCATTTGAGTGGGCATGGATGTCACTTTCTTATGAAGAAAAATACAGACTACCTCATAGTCCAGGCATGAAGAATATGAAAGATTCTTGTCACATGCAGGGCGTAACCAATCCTTGCCCAATTTACTTAATGTTGCTGTGCTGTAGGTCTATTAGCAGACTACTTGATAACTAGTCAGTAACTTTTACTTTCTACTCAATCATGTATATTCATGATTCAATCATGAAGAAATTCCATACTTTTATCTTTAGTATATTTTATTTTGGGATTTTATTACAGAAGATGTACTGTAATATCACCAATTATACCCAACTGACATTTACCTCCCCACGCTGATGTGCCCGATCATGTACCATGTGTTTACAATCATAAGCAGAGACGGCCTACAGTACATAGGGACTCGTCATAACTGGGGATGGTTCCACTTAATATTTATGAATATCACTTAGACTGTATAATTACAAACAGTTCACCCTTTGAGGGCAATGACATCAGCCCTATGACATGAAAGTGTGTGAAGGGCCACCATGTGTCTATTGATCTAGAGTTTCATTTCAGCAAGATAGTACGAAGTGTAGTTTGCAGCACATACAACATTGTAGTGAAGGTTATACTTAAAAAGAACAATTAGATTTAACATTGTGCGAGGTCCACTTAACAAGTTGTATATCCAGGAATGACCGAGGTAGCTCAGAACCCACTGCTTTTATTCCCGTGAAGTTTCAGTGGGTGGAAATCTTGACATACAATCACTGATGAACACCACTTACACATTACAGAAACTCACCTGGGTGTTGCCACCGCTCTCCTACAGCCCTAACCTCGCCCTAAGCCATTTCTACAGGTTTGGGCCATTAAAGGAGTTCCTGGGAGGCCAGCGTAGCATAGTGAAACACTGGGATAAGTGCTTTAGTGTAGCAAGGGATTACATTTTTATGTAGTTTTTACTCTCATCACTGTATTCTGTTATTCTGCACATCAAATGTTCCAAGTTGACCAGCAGTAAGCGGTTGTTCCTTTACTTTTCACTTAAAGTTTATAAGACATAAAAGGAAGTGATGGAAAACTTCTAAGAAATAGTTTTACCTCTAACTGTTGCAAAAATATGCAAGTATATTATATTAGGATAATATGTATATAATGTATATCATATATTATATATTATATACTCATAGTATTATATGTATTTGATTAGCCCTAGATTATGAGCCAGATAGCACATAGCAGTGAGACTTACTGTAGATGTTACTATACAAATGATACAAGAACATAGATTTGCGGCTTTAACATCTCTTCTGTGTTTTAATCATATTTAATGTTCATGGGAAAGGGGTTTACATTGGCAGCACTCTGCATTGACTTTGTTGGTAGGGAGAATGACGCAAATTCTCCCTGTCTCATTTTCTATCTTGGGGGGGGTTGGGAGATTTGCTTCCTGCTCCTCCCATCCTCAGAGACAAGGCTTCCTCTTGGGATTTATGCTATGCCATTTCAAATATGCTGATCCTCTTGTGTTCTGGCTTCTATATTTATCATTATATCACAAAGGTTAATGTATGGTACCGCACTTGCACTCTTATTTTTATGACCATTGACAGAGGTGAACTAGGGCTACCTAAATGTAAATGTCTTACTGCAGTCTGAGTCTGAATGCGTATAGTAGAAAGAAAGGGTGTGGATCTCTATCAGCTCATCATCTTTGTACTGACACTTCTGCCGCACTCAAAGTTTTTAGTACAAAAATAATGACTAGGGGAACAGCAAGGGTGTAGTTTATACCCGATCACATTGTGATTTCATTTCACAGTACGACATACTGTAACGTACACAGGTATAATGTTCCATATACATAAAGCATAATTTCATAATACTGTTCATTCCGAATACATTCTCAATTTCTTCTGCACTATCAACACAATCGATTTTTTTTTCTTTCTTTCACTTGTTAAACCCAAAACCTGACTTAGCTTGAGAAACTTAAGCCATATGATCAAGCTCAGAACAGGAAGTTCATTTAGACAGGTTAGATAGCGATAGTCAGTGTGATCACATCGCTTCTTGTAAGTATCAACCACAGGATGTGCAATGACACGAAGAAAGATGATTGTGAAAGACTGAAGAAGAGCATACTGATGAATATACTGTAAGAGCAGATTGTGATTGAGCTCAACACCCAAGGTATATAAATAAGCTAAAGCAATGCACTGAACAAAACATGTACTTTTATCTTGGGTCATCAAAGTCTTAAATGACGTCTTAAATGTGCCACTTGTTATTTGTAGTCTTAAAGTGCACAGTTTCAGAATGAAAGTGCAAAACCAACCAAACCAGCTCAGCTAAAATAAGGTTTGAAATGACGCACACTGAAGGAGAAAATCTTTCCGCAGTTTTAAGAAAAGCGAAGCAGTTTTATTATCACATGCAATATATCAAATCTACGGGTTAGATCAATGGCCCCTCCTTCCATACGACTTCATTTAGGAATTCTCGAGCCAGTGTTTTATGTCACTATGCAAAACTTTTGGCTGCACACTTTGTTATATATTTTTTTGCTTGTTTTTAATGTTGCAATCATTTCTATTATATTTAGTCTTAAAAAAATACATAAAAGAGAATTGTTAAGTCTGTAAAAGGTTCAGACACAACAAAATGGGAGACTGTTAAGCCTCGTAAGTTTTCCGTTTGTAAATGACACTTTATAACTCAAACAAAAGTTCACACGCATCCTAAAATGGTCAGTGTTTTTCACACTACATCTGGCAACAATTTCGTTGGAGATGAGCGTCTCTCCTTTGTTCTTTTCGTCGCATCATATTTTTTCACCATATATCCAGACTTAAACAGGAGGAGTGAGACGTCCAACTCGCCTTTTTATCTGATGGCTCGGTCAGTTACTGCTCAAGCCAGGACTCAGGCAAACATTTTCCTTGATAGCACTAGACTTTGGATGGTACTAATTAAAAAAGATATTATATCCTATATCGTGGGTTGGGGCGTTGGTGGCGCAGTGGTCGGTTCCTCATTTGCCATGTGGATTTGTATCCCAGCCTCTGGGATTGCAGAGCACCCTTAGTGCTGGTCCCAGTTTAAAATAAACATGGCAAGGTTGATTCAGGAAGGCGTTCCAGTATGAAATTTGTGCCAAAGTCAAAATGTGCAGATCAAATGAGTTAAAAGTACTACAACATCCTACTGTATATCGTTGGTTGATGTTTTAACTCATTAATTTTCTGACTTGTCAACTATAAGGCATCTTTTAGACTCAAGTTTTTTTTCAAGCTAGGGGTAACACCCACACGTAGGGCTACTATATTTAAGGGGGAGTCAAAAATGATCCGCAGTCTGGCTATAGAATTTATTTTAATTAAGTTTTAAAAGACAAACACATAATTATTTCTTCGCCAGAATCTCCTTGTTCTTCAATATACACTTTGTCCATCTGTCAACAAACTTTTCTTTTCCCCTCATTAAAAAAATGGTTTAGGCTGGGCTGCGAGCCATGATTGCACCACTGTCTTCACTTCTTCATCAGAAGTGAATCTTTGTCCTTGTAGGGCTGCTTTCAGGAGACCAAACAGATGAAAGTCTGATAGAGAAAGATCAGGACTCTAAGGAGGATTTAGAACATATTTAACACCTTAGAACAAAGTTTTTGCAGAGTGTCGACAGTGTGGGCAAAAGTATACGGACGTGCATTGTCATCCACGATCACATACCCTTGGATAGCAGTCCTCTCCGTTTAATACGAAGTTTAGATTGCAGCTCTTCAATCAGCATCTCTCTGTAATGAGCACTTTGATTGTTGAACCTTTTTTCCTGATAATTTTTCAATACTGGCCTTTGAGAATCCCAGAAAACTGTAAGTATCATTGACTTTTGAACTTTTTTATCGGTCGGTGATTGAGGAGGTTTCTGCCATTTACTCTCATGATCGTAGTGAGGAATCCATGTCTCGCCACCAGTATTGATTCTGTTTAAGAAGCGTTCGT
This sequence comes from Heterobranchus longifilis, assembly GCA_028570985.1. Lineage (NCBI taxonomy): Eukaryota > Metazoa > Chordata > Actinopteri > Siluriformes > Clariidae > Heterobranchus > Heterobranchus longifilis. The sequence continues at coordinate 12,255,273 of JAOVVB010000023.1, read as the reverse complement.
CTTCCTTAGAGTATCAGTCCAAATTTTGTTTGCAGATATTCAAACGCTTCTGTTTATGCTCTTCGGTGTGTTGTTTCGGCACCAGGTACACCCTCAGACCACAAAAAACAAGTCATTGCACATTGTGGGGCGTCCTTTTTTGCTTGCATTGCAGTTACAAATTAACTGATGTAACACGTTCACACCTACAGAGTAGTGCGGCTTTTTACAGACAGGGACCAACCATACATCTTTATAATCCAGGCTTTGGGACCGGCCATGGCAGAGTGATTTTGTATGGTCATAGGGTAAAGGGCCTTGCCTAAGGGCCCAACATTGGCACCCTGGTGGTGGTGGGGCTTGAACCATCAACCCTCCGATCATTTCATTGGCTCTGCACATGTACTCTGCACAATGACCATAAAATTTAATCAAATCTAGTCTAATCTTATTGTCAATCGCCTGAGCCACCACTGCCCCTAAAGGAATATTATAGATATCTACCTAATTATAACTATTTTAAATGTTAGTGGTAGTTATGCATATAAAAAAAAGTATTTTACATGTTTAATTTTTCTCTATCCTAGTGTAGGAATTGAGCAATAAAAGGACAACTTCCCCTACATCTGTCAATCTTCAGTAGGCAGCGTGGTGTCTTAGTGGTTAGCGTTGTTGCCGCTAACCACTCCATGTGGTGCAGTCTGATTGGCAGTATGTATGATTGGGTGAATGGATCGTACAGGGTGTATCATGCCCTGTACCCCAAGTTCTCCAAGCTGCACTGGAGCAGTGTTATGATGCTCTTCCTTGACTAGAAAAAGTTAACCCAGGTTTATATTAATGAACTCACTTTAATAGGTTAGCATTTCTATAGTAACAGCTCCACATAATGTGTTTTTTAAAATATGTTGATATTTTATGTATTTAATATATAGTTTCTACTGTACATTAGAAGTTTATTTCACTTTTTTGAAAGAAGTTTCCAGCTTTTTAAATTTTAAAAATGTAAGTAAATATTAGTGGTAAAAAATGAACTCATGCATAAACATGTAGCACACACACACACACACACACACACACACATTTTATATTTAAACTTAACGCATTCAGCAGATGGTCTTATCCAGAGCGACATACACCAGTGGTTTATAACTTCATCAGAACGATCCTCATGCTATTTTATTATCTCTCTCTCTCTCTCTTTCTCTCTCTCTCTCTCTACATCAGTGTAACTTATCCACGATCCCATTTTGTGGTGCTCGGGCTTGTGATGATGTCACTTGTGTTAGTACACTCGCAACAAGAGAATATTGTGACAGTAGTTTCTGTGTGTGCTGTGTGTGTGGTGTGTGTGTGGTGTGTGTGTATGTATGAATGACAGAGGGATGAATTGCTCCAGTGTTTGAATGCTTTGTGATCTCAGAGCGGGTCTTGGATCCTCACGTTCTCTCATGCCTCTTCACTCCTCTCGCATATCTTGTGTATATGTGTGTGTGTGTGTGTGTGTCTGCAGAGGTTGGAATGATATGTATTGTATATTTTGTTCTATGTGGTTGTTTCTTCTGTCAGCGATTGTCTATTTCCTGTGTCCCGTTTCACAGAGCGGCTTCTGTATTGTGTGTGTGTATGCGTGTGTGTGTGTGTGTGTGTGTGTATACATCTGTGTCTCTGTGTATATCCTGGGGACTGCAAACTTGTAGACGCTAATCCCTGATACAGACTGGTGTGTGTGTGTATGTGTGTGTGTGTGTGTGTGTGTGTGTGTGTGTGTGACACTTTGCTCAGGACGGCGTGTGACAGATTTAGGGATTAACACACTGATTCTGACACACTGCCGGATTAAAGCTTGCCTCTGGTGATGATTATTAGAAAACAAGATGAGTACTCGAGAGAGGAAGGATAACACTCGGATGCACATTTACTAACAGAACTGAATGTTTGTTCTTATTCCACATGACTTTGACCTCATATACAGACCACACACACACACACACCTACACTTCACCATGAGTACTCTGCTTTGTCTTCATGTTCGCTTTCACAATAGCTAAAGTGGCTTCACGGGCTGAAGTGGTCTGTTGTACTCAGGGTTGCCTGTTCCATCAAAAGCAAGCTTTTACAGTGATGAAGTGAAAAGCGTCCCCTTAAACTCTGCTACTGTTTTATTTCCCACTATTTCATTGCTTTGATTTTTTTTTTTTTTCTTCTTATTCGCCATAATATTCAGTAATGTGTTAATAATAAAATAAGACAGCTCCACGGTTAGCGCTGTCACCTTGCAACCCCAGGGTGCAGGTTCGATTCCCCCCGTGGGTCTCACACGGTGCACAGAGTTTGTATGTTCTCCCCGTGCTTGCTGGGTTTCCTCCAGCTACTCCGGTTTCCTCCCACAGTCCAAAGACATGCAGATTAAGCTAATTGGCATTGCCCGCAGTGTGTGAGTGAGTGTGTGTACTGTATGTGAGTGTGCCATGCGATGTGTGTGCCCGTGACCCTGTACATGGGACGATGAGCGAGTGACAGTGAGTAATACAATAAGACAAGTTGTATGAGTATAGGGAAAATAATCAACGATGGTATGGCACATGACATACTTTTGTATCAGTTTCTACTTACATTAAATGTTGTTGGAGGTCCATATCAATGAATTCCTGTTATTACAGTATTTGGATCGCTTCCTGACCAGCAATTTTTTAAAAATCTTTTTATTGAAGTTAATAAAACAATAAAATGCAGCCGAAAAAGTCCAAGATGTTCTCCATCATGAATTCTTACATCTTTATATCTGACGTCTAACGTATTTTCTTTAACATACAAACAGATAAACAGTCATACACCCTTACCTGCCCTTTGGAAAAGTATTACAAAAGAGCATGTTAATGTAAGTCTGTGTTTCGAATTATAGTTGTGAAAGTTGCTGTTAACGAAAATTAATCACCCAACTGGGTTGTTACTGTAGTTTCCAGGAAAAACGCACATGATGGAAGGTCGAGATTCATCACCCATGTTACTGTAATAACTTCCATTTAGTTACACAAACATACAATTTTTAAAAGAACCAGCCAATCAGAAGCACAGTAAGCGCTGATGCTAGGATGTCACTCTGGTTCGTATATTTTTGCCTTGAATTTACAGCCACGATTTTATTGCTTATTTTACAAAGTAGTCGATTCACTGTAGCACAAGCCGTCCACCAGCAGACACTTTCATTTCCTCATGGTCGTGTTGAATTGTTCACGTTTACCAGCATTGCCCTTGTTTGGGTTTGTATCATATCCACACATGTGACATGTTTCTGTTTAGAAATGGTCTAGTTTGCAGCATAGAACATCTCACACACATACTTATCTCTTATCACGGTTAGGATAACCCTTTATGCCCTGGATGTGTATTTGTGTGTGTGTAGATCTGAGGAGTGTATTAATAGTCGTACAGTCTCATAGCGCTCTTTAAACAAATTCCTGCGTTCTCTAAGGGCTTGCTGCATTCCTGAGTAGGAGGGCTCAAGACGCTGCTACTGCCATTCCTCCCCCTTGTGCAGCCGCTGTGCTGAATTTGTGATCAACAGACCTTACAAAACACACACACACTAATACATATTTTAACATACCCCCACATACCAAACATGCTGATGTGTACCCCCGACTGGTTGAGTTAGAATGTGATAAATAAAAAAAACTCATGCTGCTCCTGAATGAATTGGGTCGAATTGTGATGCTCCTTTTGGGCCGAATGAATTTTAATGTTCTTCCTGTCTGTCTTTCGCCACTTTGCTCTCTTGGTGTTGGCTGTTCCAAGGTTAAACTGATAGTTCAGGGGAAATGTCTCACACCTGCAGTTTTGATGTCAAGGTCAAAGCAGAGTCTGATGACACACAGCGCCGTGTGATGAAAAGCAGGCCGGTGTGCGGATGTGTGTGCATGTGTGTGTGTGTGTGTGTGTGTGTGTTTGTGTGTGTACATGCAGGGAAGATAGAGCTATGCCCAGTTATACCCAACATTCACACGGGTTGATAGTGGAATAGCTGTATGGACACACACTGATATGGTTGCTACTGTATTTTGTGTGTATCTGGCTCAGTGTGTGTTTGTATGTTTATTAATAATACGAAGAGGGACAGCAGCAATATACAGTCGATTTGCCATAATACGTTTGTATCTTAAGGACTCACTACAGTTAATGTATTTAATATTGGGGGGAAAAAAATCATATCCAATAAACAGAAAATAGACATCTTATATGTTCCAGAGGCGAGTTAAGGTGAAAGCTCGTATTGCGAAACACATTTTCCCCTAGGAAATAATGTAAATGCAAATAATCTGTTCCAGCCACCCAAAAATATTACCATTACTATTATATTACTATTAATATTACTATTATTCCTAAAACAAATCCGATCTGTGCCACATAAATCTGATTTGACTCACTTCAAGCTGGTAATGTACAGTACCAACACTTTTTTAAAATCCTTCATAATTTTTTTTTGTTGCTATAGAAGCCCCGAATTTATATCTGGGGTTTGAAGTACAGCTGAAACTGTAGCGTATAAAGTTCCATTAATTAAGCAAGCGCAAATCTGTTAATTACGCTTATTATGAATTAATTAATGAGCAATCCTGACATACTCAGGAAATTCCCAGGGAATTTCCACAGCTTTTTTCTTTCTGGTTTACATCCACCCCAGAGCTAATGCAGACTCCTGACTCTCCCAAATTCATCCTGGGAGATTTCATTGAAAGGTTTTCACCAATAAGCTACAGTACATGCACGACCCGCCTTGGAAAAACCCTGGACAAATGCTATGCCTCAGTACCTAGAGTAACGCATACAGAACCCCTATCGGCTCTGCTGACCATCACTCCATAGTGCTTGCACCAGCATACACTCCAGCAGTAAGGAGGGCAGAGAAGGTGGTGGCAGGTATCAAACAGTGGACTAGTGACAGCATTATTAGATTACAGGGATGCTTTGGAGCCATTGGAACTGCTTCATATTCGCATCCTCTATTATTAATAAGCATGTAGACATGGTCTTGTCATACATTTTCTTCTGTGTGGACGCTATCATCCTGACCAAAACTGTCACAGTCTTCCCCAACGATAATCCTCCTAAGGAAATCCCAAACCAAGAAAAGAGATCCGAGATGGAAAAGAAGGAGGTTAACAGGGAGATCAAGTGTGTCATTAAAACTGGCAAGTTGGAATATAAGAACTAAATGGAAGAATCCTTTGCTGAAGGTAACCTCTGCTTAGTCTGGCAGGGCCTCAAGAATATGGCAACCATGAATACTGCTCCCTCCACCAGCAGAACTATCCAGGTTGCAGGTTATAATCCAGCAACATTACCTGATGACCTTCTATTTCAGATTTGAGATAGATAACAGCAATCAGCTCAAAGAAATTATTTCTTCACTCAAACCAAGCCACTCCCCTGTAACCTTTAACATAGAGGACGTGGTGAGAGCCCTCAGACTCTGAGCAGCACAGCGACAGCTCCTGTTTGCAAAAGAAGGAAAAGATGGTGGTGATGTTTTCCAAAAAGCAGCAGGAATTGGCTACAGCAGTCACCACAACCATCCAAGGAAGATCACTGGAAATCGTCAAGGAGTACCGGTATCTGGGCATAATCTTCGACCAGCTGCTGAGATTCGCCTCCAACACAGAGGAGATCCTCAGGAAATGCCAACAGTGGCAGTATCTTCTGAGGAAGCTAAACTTGTTTGAAGTCAGCAGGGCCATCCTCCAAACATTCTACTACGCCTTCTTTGAAAGTGTACTCACCCTGTCTTTCATTTGTTGGTTTCATTCCATTAGTCTTCAAAATAGAACTCGTCTGCAGATCACAGTCAAGGTGTGTTCCAGAATAATTGGACTACACTCAGAGCCCTCTCCACCCTCTGTGAGCAGGAGACATTGAGGTCAGCTGGCAGGATCTTGCAGGACCCCTCTCATGTCCTGTTCACTGCATTTGAGTGTCTCCCATCAGGATGACGGCTACGATGCCCCAGCCGTAGGATTTAGAGGAGAACAACCTTTGTTCCCAGCGCTGTTCAACCCCAGGGTTTGAGCCCTGCCGTCGAGGGGTTGCCACACCCCATATAACCAAGCCACTGCATGCAGTGCCGGTCCAAAACCCCACTCCTTCAAAAAGGCTTTTCCTCTTCTACTTTGTTTTGGCTATTAAGCAGTACCGTTTTTTTCACAGTTTATACAGTTTATATTTATTTACAGATATTTTATACAGATGTTTACTTTTACAGATTTTATACAGATGTTTATTCAAGCTTTTGAGCTTTTGAAACGGACGAATTCCATTTACCATCATTTCAACAGTTGTATTTTATTTGTTATTTTATTTGGTATTTGCACAGATGGCTTTTTTAAAAACTACTATGCCTGCCTTAAATTGCCCCAAGCGGATAAATACGTTTTTTTTTAATTAAATTGAATTGAATACTACACAGGTGATGTTTATTATTAATCAAATCATACGTATGGAGCAGCGCTAACTGTTGAATTCAGTGTACAGTGAACATTAAAGGCACCCTCGCATCACACCGTTCAACCTCGGATCTCCACCGTGGAGATGAGATGCTGACCTTGGAGGAGCAGCACATGACCTGGACATGAGTGTTAGCTTTAGTGTACTAAAAAACATAGGCCTACACGGCTACTGATTGGGAGTGCCGTCTGCATGCACCCTATTACTGGATTTCATACATACACATTTGCAGAATTAAAACTCTCCAGAACGCCCCAAGAGCTTCTATAATAAGCAACACTTACTGGGGTTGGCTGGTCAAATATAAAAGATACTGTGTATCCTGTGCTGAGTGTGTGTATGTGTTTGGATGGTACTCTCTGCAAACCTTAGACACAAGAATTAGTTGCCTTAAGCAATCAATCGGTGAGATATAACCTGCATTGGTATGTTAATTTGTACAGTCTGTATGTGTGTGAGTATGTGTGTGTGTGTGTTGCAATGATGCCGTGTGTGCTGCTCTCCCATAAATCCTTGTTACAAACAAACAGATTACAGATTATAAACATTTCCAGCGTCTCAACCAACCATCCTCACTCCCGGCCAGTAGAGACAACAGCGGCCGCAGCGCTAATCAGTGGCACCTGGGAAACGAATTTTAAAAGAATGCTAAGCAAAGCGCGGACGCTAACGACACCACGAGCCAAAAAGGAATGTTGCGTAGCCTACTCATGGAAAAGGTTTGCGTATGGCTCGAGGGTTAGCGTGTGCATGCGTACGCTCGACTGTTGTCTGAGGATCTTTTGGCAGCCGGCGCTCTGTGCTGGCGAGCACTTAGCATGGATCTGTTAAAAGAATGAAAGCTGAAGGGGAAGAAGAGGGGGGTCAGATGATGGGAGGCCAGGAGGAAAAAATATAAGGAGAAAGGAAAGGGAGAAAATAATGTATCCCGAGGAAGCCATAAGGAAAAGTCTTCAGTTGCAGCTGTGTCAAGCCTTTAGGGCTCTCTCAATCTCAGAAAGCGTTTTCTAGAGGTTGTGGGAACGTTCAGCTGTAACATCCAGCTCCATTAAGAGGTTCTGGGATAGATTTGACGACCTAGATTTTGTACTAGGGAGGTTGATGGAGGATGGAAGTTGGAGGATGGTGACTGATTGGAATTGCTGGATTTGATCAGTTGGACTGGTGCTTGGAGGTTCTGGATTGAGGCTGTGTTGGGTTACACTGTGGTTTTCCCTGCACCCAAATGTTGATGCTCGTAGGCTGGATTGTGAGAAGCACAGAGAAGTGCTGCGTGTTTGTAGGGTGCCAGGTTGGCGATGTATCCGTGTGAGGAATTGTTCTGTGCTACTCCTGGATGAGACACGAACACACATGTGTATAATGAAAATTGTTAACGTTCGACTTAACCTTTGGAACGAGATGGTGTTCAATAGTTCAGTAGTTGTTTAAGTTTCAGTGGTTGCCCTTGTTACCTTCTGTACAAGCTTAGATGGACAGTAGAATTTCTGGGGCACAGATGAGGCTTGGGGCATGAGGTGGGTTACACCCTGACCAGAGTGCCAACCCATTGCAGGGCACACACACTACGGGCAATTTGGGAACACCAATTAACCTTATCTGCATGTCTTTGAGAGGAAACCCACCAAGCATGAAGAGAACATGCAAACTCTATGCACCCAAACCCGAGGTGGGAATCGAACCCCTGACCCTGGACGTGCAAGGCGACGGGGCTAAACATTTCGCCACCGTGCCAGAAACAGTTTTCAGTGTTTATACACCTTAGCTGTATTTGAAAGAAATGCCATAATGATGATGGGTTGTAAGTGCACTGTCGCTGCTCTTATCATGACATGTTTGTGTTTTCACTTCCTAGTCCTGTCTTCACCACTGTTTTGTCGCTGGTTGGTTTTCCCATTGTGTTCATCTGTTTTTAGTTTAGTCTTTGATTAGTGTTTCTATTAATAGCCTTCTGTGTTTGTACGTCTTGTCCAGTTAATGTGCTTTGAACGAGCCAGTTTTTTCCATGGTTTGTTACTTTTGTTGTTATTACAGATGAATCTTTTCAAACTTTCCCTGCCTGTATTTTGCCCTCTGCTCTAGACTACAGAGAGGATTTTTGAATTATATAATGAAGAATATAAACAAAGAAGCTGCTTAATTTACATATTTAAAAATGTAAGGTAATTGGGTTATGGGTAACTTTATGTGCCTTAACCTTTCTGGACAGACAGTTTTTGGCCTGTAAAAAATGAAGTAATGGACATAACCAAACATAAAATGCGATTACAAATACCACTAAACACGCCCATTATTAATTATCAATTACGCCCATGTTTAAAAAATAAGGCTCGCCCCCGGATCCTCAGATCCAAAAATCAAAATCCTAGAGCCTTAGTGGCTTGAGCCACCAAAGGTCACTTTTAGTGCGTACTTGTAAAAATAGCTAGCTCCCATGTAGAGCTTCTATCTAGAAGCTTGTTATTGTGAAACTTGCCATTCAGCACATGGGTGATGTTTCCTCGGTCATCTTATTATCCGCGTTCAACGTGCCATTATCAGACACACCCGAGTAACCAACGCTGCGGTTTTGGGAAGCCATTAGGGTAAAACTTGGTCATTTAAAAATAGTAATGATTTAAAATTTCTAGATTAACACATTAATATTGATATCCCTAGTATACTGTATGTATATTACATAGATTACAGTACAGTTTGTTAGCCAGCTGGGGACAAATCACAGGGTCAGCTATGATATAACTCCCTTGGGGTAAATATCATTAAGTGCCTTGCTTAAAGACTTGATGCCAACCTGTTTGAGGGCAGGTTGGCATCACTAAAGAGTCAGAATTTGACCTTCTGATCAGTAAACCACAAACTTTAACCTTGAACCACCACTGCATTTATTCATCTGGCTGACCAGATTGAAGGTCAGCTATTAAATGTTGCGTCCATGACAACATTCGAGAGGCATTGCAAGAAAGAAACCTCAGAGAATCAAAAAAAAAAATAAATACTGCAATATAATGGCAGGATGACCTCAGTGGTCTAAGGGTCTACAGATCTCATTTCACCATCTCCCCTGAAGGCGTGGGCTTGAATCCCATCAGTGACATTTGTTATGGTGGCACAAATGGTTAAGGCTCTGGGTTATTGATTGGCAGGTCACGGATTCAAACCCCAGCGCTGCCAAGCTACCACTGTTAAGTCTTTGAGTAATGCCTTTAACCCTTTCTGTATCACGGCTGACCCTGCGCTCTGACCCCAGTTTCTTAACTGGGACATTAAAAAAAATGTTCACTCTGCTATAATGTATAGTACATGTGACAAATAATAGGATCTGTTCTATTCTATGCTATTCTATAATCTCAACAAAAAATACAAGCATCATTCGAATGATAACTGGCATTGTGTGATGCGGTCAGATGGCTAAGCTATCATGGTCTTGGCAGGCCAAGGGAGGAAAATTGGCCATGGTATCTGGAATTAAGGGGTGGCATATTCTCAGCCATGTCGATCACAGCAACACTAAACAATCGTACAAGTGTAGGTGTCATGTATGTAAAAGCACTGTTTTTTTTTAATTAATTTGGACCTTTCATCATCACACGAATGCCATTTATGGGCGCTTTTTGGCTTGTAAGAGCATGCATCGTATCTCCTGTGTTTGACGTCAGAGTGTGATGTACTCTATGATAACTTTTTCAGGCTTCTGACATAGCGTTACAGTTAGGGTCATATCACCACCTGCTGGTTTGGTGTTTTTAAGTGGACAATTAATTTTAAAAAAAGAACAAAGAATTTTTAATGACTTCATTTTTTATGATTTTTTTAAATACCTGTGTATCTGTGGACTAGAAAATAGAGGAGATCTACTGTAGCTTGCAGGTGGCTGGGAATTTGCCCGAATTAAATTAGGGAGAAAAAAAGGGATAACAATAATAATAATAATAATAATAATAATAATAATAATAACCTAAAATAGTTTTTTTCATTGTTAATTTTTTTTTCCAGAATTAAATTAGGAAGAAAACAAGGGATAATAATAATAATAATAATAATAATAAAATAGGTTTTTTCATTGTTACATTCTTTTTTTTCCAGAATTAAATTAGGAAGAAAAGAAGGGAGAATAATAATAATAATAATAATAATAATAATAATAATAATAACCTAAAATATTTTTTTTTCATTGTTACATTCTTTTTTTCCAATTTTAAATTAGGGAGAAAACAAGGGATAATAATAATAATAATAATAATACCCCAAAGTCTTTTTTTTTCATGCTTACATCCTTTTTTTTCAAATTTAAAATAAATGCAGTGTATTTTCTAGATGATTTAAGGTTAATGCAATGACTTTTTTCTGTGTTTATTATTATTATTATTATTATTATTATTATTATTATTAATGCAGATTTGTGTTTTATACTACGATAGGCGAATTATTTGACTGACATGTTTAGTAGTCATAGAAATTGCTCCGGAATAAGAGTTCACTTTCCAAGTTCTCCCTCAACTGCCGAACTCACATAACACACATTCACTTTCTTTCCCTTTCTGCATTTAATTTTCTCTATTCCCTATTCCACTTTCCCTCTTCATGTTCTGCTTTCATGTTTCCTTAGTCGGTTCCGTGAATCTCTCTTTCTCTCTCTGTCTCTCTGTGTCTCTCTTCTTTCTCCTTTTCTCCTTCCCTGTCCCCACTGGGTTCACTCTTTCATAGCAACAATGGCCACGTGCCCAATTGCAGCCGTCAGCTTGATTTTCGGTCTGGATCTAATTACCCAATTCCGAGAGTCAAAGAAGGACACAAAAACTCTGCTGGGTAACAAGCGTGCCTCTTTTTCACCGTCCCCATTCTTTCGCTTGGAGCTCATTGGTTGTACGAAGCAGTTAACTGATTCTACTACATTTCGGATGTAACTGACACCAAGAAGTTGCCTGTTTACACGGGATTGCCTTAACACCAGAACTTTGAGCTATAAAACCAATTCCGATCTTGTTAGCAAGACAAATGGCGGAGAGATCGCATGTCGTTTAAGTAACCCGCGTAAATCACTGGTTGGATTTTTTTGGTCACATAAACTCGAGCAGTGGCTGAGTTGTGGTTCTTGTAGAGTATCACACAGCTAATAGATCTTAGTGAGCTCTTCCGTTCCCATTGGCTGTGTTTTCTGGTTATTGTACACGAGCCAGGTAATTAATGGAGACTGTATATTAGATTGAGGGAAAATTCAGTCCATAAAGGATGAAAGAGGAGCGAGTCGTGTAACTGTGGAGAAAGAGAAAGGAAAAGGAGACCAGACGAGGGATTTTTTAAAGAAAGAGTGTTTTTATCTCCTACTGGTGGGAACCTTATGACTGTACGCAAAGGTCAGGTATGACATGGTGTGACTAAAGTCACAGTCTGAGTGAGAAAAAGCGAGTCGTAATCGGTGTAAAATCCGAACGCCATGTGACTCTGGTGTCAAAGAAGAACGCTTGTATGCACGTGGGACGATGGATGAATGGTGTTTGTGTGACCCCCCCCCCCTTCTTCCACTCTCTTCTGAAATCACAAGTCTGTGTTTTATGTTAAAGTGGAAATTTCAATTCCTTGCTCAACTTTTGTTTCTTTTTTTTTTTCACCCCGTTCTTCATTTGCATTCATTTCAAAGCTCCTGTCTTGCGTAAAGGACGAGAAGTGCTCCTCGGTTCACTGATCTGGAGAAAAGAAGGAAGCTCTTGACATCCTCCATTTTGTATGTGAAACCCCCCCAGGACTTTTAATTCCTCACTAAAGACACTTTAATAACTTCCTTCCATAAACAAACTCTTGCTGAGCCAGCCTGATCGAGACTGTAGGCATCTAAAGGTCACACTGCCATCTACAGGCAGCAATCGGAGCTCGGTACACGTCACACACACATACACACACACATATGTACTGTACCCTACTTTACAGTCCCACACACACACCGAGGATACAGCACATGTTAGACAACTTGGTTTAATACTTTTTAATGAATTCATACCATCTTGTGATAGAATCTCACATGCACCTACTGTAGTGTCACTAATCTCAGCTGACTTTTAAGCCGTTAGTGCTGATGCTTGTTGTATGGATCGGTCATCACTAGATGGCACAGGAGGTATAAACTGGAATTGCTAACCCCTGACACTGCCCTCTGTGCACACAGTGGTACTTCCTAACACTTTATGATGATGAAACACTCGGTCTTTTTAGTTTGAGACTTGTGCAGATTTGTAATAATTTAATTAGTTAATTAATTAATAACTGGTCAGAAGGTGTTCATGAACAACATCTTGACTCGGACAGTAGATCTACAGGCACTACAGGTCTAATACATTACTGTTTCCATAGCAACAGCTTTTCATAGAGATTTGTTTAATAAACCGTAAGCAGTGTATAATTAAGCAATAACGGACCTAGGTGCATAGTCAGTTTGTAAATATTATATACACACACACACACACACACACAGGCCACATACGTATATATATATGGAGGCACAGTGGCTTAGTGGTTTAGCACTCCTGCCTTGCACCTTCAGCGTCTGGGTTCAATGCCCCCTAAATTGTATTATAGTACAATTACAAATACTATTACATGGTATTTTTTTTTTATTTTTATTATTATTATTATTCTAACCAGGATCCTATGCCGCCTGCCAATGTGTGAATAGATTACAGTGCACCACCCTTAGGAGTATAGAGGAACTGCAACATATTACCATTTTTATATGCCAGCATATTCATTAATTCATTTATTCATTCAACTTCTATCCTGCTTATCCTGTCTAGACCTGTAGCCTACATAGGGCATGAGGTGGGGTACACCCTGGACGTGGTGCCATTTCATCGTAGGGCACACACATGTCCTCGGACTGTGAGAGGGAACCAGAGTTCCCTGAGGAAACCCACCAAGCACGGGGAGAACATGTTAACTCCATGCACACAGACCCCGCTGCGGGAATCAAACCCCGACCCTAGAGGTGCAAGGCGACAATGTTAACAACTAAACCACTGTGGCGTCATGCAAGAATACATAAATGAAAAATATCTAATAATACTTAAAATAAAAATATTTTTTGAGTTTTTTCCCCCCATCCCCAGTACAAGCAAGAGTGCAGTTTTGCTGAATATTGGCACTGTTTCACATGCAAAATAACATCCTGCAATTTTATTTGTCTTAGAACGTTTAAGAGAGAGACAGGGAGAGAAAGAGAGAGAGAGAAAAGTAATATAACAGACATTGCACAAAATAAAATAAGCAGACAGGATATAATATAGTATAACATGCTGATTACTAGTGTTTGAAACACGCTATAAAAAGAATCAACACTGTACTGTAGGCTGTGTTGTTATGGGACGTAATCAAATTTAGGGTGTTAACAGTAACTCCTCTTTGTTTCTGCTCGTGTCATGACACCTTGTCATTAAGGATTTTTCGTAACCGGTGCTTAATTTGTTACATATTTTAGTCTTCTATATCATGTCTTTAATTATCTTAAAGAGCTCAGGATAATCCCTCTATCATTTATGCCTGAAGATCGCACATGCGTTCAGGATATACTTTCTTAAAACTGAAAATTGGGTACAATTTTTTTCTAACGTTTGTTTGCATCAACCTGACACCTTTAAGAAGATTTGTTTAAAGTACTCTTTCTGTCTTTCTGTTTCTCAGAAACAATTTGGTTTGGTGTGTGATATCCTGTTAGTTGAGGTTTTTGCGCTCACAGACACACACCGCGTTAACCTACTCTCCTGCTATAAGCTTGTATGAGTGTGTGTGTCTAAAGGTTTGCGTGTGTATGTGTCTTTATATGCGTGTTCATGCCAGGCTACAGTCCTGCGGCTTTGTTCTGGCATACAGTATGTGATGCTTGATCATAGTAAGTGATGATCATTTAAAGCTGGCAGACAAAACTGTAAGTGTGTATTCGACAGCAGAATAACCCTTCATGAAAGTGACGAAAGAGTGATGAGTGTTCAAGTCAAACTGGGACTTTTGATTTCTCAGAATAACAGATTCTAGTTCTAAGAGTCAAAATTACATTTATTTCTCTATATAATCCACTTCTACGCTAATGCACTTATTTCAGCGTTTCACTAGTGCTTGGAAACCATCAAGGTAGAAAGTTTTCCTAGTACGCTGGAGCCATGATCGGACTGCCTGCTTCACGTCTGAAACACTGGCCTCCCAGGAACTCCTTTAATGGCCCAGAAAATGCGGTATTCGTGTGTGAAACGATTGCAGTGGGCTCAGAGGCACCTCAGCCGGGATCTTTATTCACGATCTTTACACCATTCTCATCATTAAGAATCTCTTGAAATCAGTTTTACGCCTTCATGCATGAGAAATTTTACATCACAAGTCCCGGTTTGACTTGAACGGCACTTGTAATTAACATAGGGCACAAATTATTCTCTGTGGCTACTGTGTAGTATTTTTTATTTATTTATTTTTTGGACATAAAATGCAATCATAACTGTTTTGTCTAACATAAATGTTTTGTCTTAAGAACTCTGTATTATGACTGGAGGTCCTACCACGGTTATAAAAATGGGAATAAATGGTCACCATTGGCCTTCACGGTCTCTAGTTGGTATTCTACTGTACATGCATGTTTTATTTTTAAAAATAGAGAAAAAAGTGTGTGCATTTTTTTGTATCCTTGCCAAGAAAACACCCTGGACGTCATTTAGGACTGCCTTGTGTGCTATGGTCCATGAGGTCACGAAGAGTCGGAAACAACTGAGCGACTAAACACATGTATGCTCGAAATGCAGAAAATGAATAATGTGCCATTCATCGATATATCTTTGGAGCAACTTAGCCTTTTTCAATGATTTCTCTCTTCAGTTGCAGCTTCATACTGTGCAGCATGACGTGTAGCTTCTGGGCCTGCTCGTCTAATCAAAACCATTTGCGCGAAATGCAATCGATCAATGCAGTCATCTGGAACGAAGAATTTATCATAATTTTCAAGCCTTTACTTTCATTTTGTATTCCAGTCTGCGTGTCTCGCCTGGATCTGTCTGCCCTCAGCTTACCCTCGGTGATCCATCAAATTCACAGACCAGGTGGTGAATAGGGCTCAGAGTTTTGACTGACAGCACTTGGTAGCCATCTCCATAGCAACAGCCCAGTGTTTCCTGCTTTGTCTAAGCTCAGGTTTATCAAACCTATCCAGCACAACTCACTGTGAAACACGAACATACCGGAATGCAGAGAGAGCGAAAACTGTGATAGTAAGCAGACATGAGTGAGAAGACGAGAATGGATCTAGCTCATCTTCTTCCTCTCCAGCTACGCTTGGCGTCCTTTCCATTAGCATGTGGCGATTTAGCGTGATGCTACAGAGGGGGGATGGGGTTCTTCAAGAGGCTCACAGCTGCGAAATGTTAACTAAATCCACGTCAGACACAGGTCTGGCTCAGCTGAGCTATGTCTGAGGTAATCTTTTGTCTCTGCTGCTGGGTTAATGATAGAATCGTTCTTATACAAACCCCGGGATTGAAAGATGAGCCTGATATATTCGAGAAGTTGCACGGAACAGTTTCCATGCTTTGATGGATTCTGGTTAATAGCGACGTAATTACATTCACCCGTATAAGGAGTGTGTTTCATGGTGTTGGCTGTTCAGGCTTTTGGTATGCATACACACGCATACGGACATGCATACTACATACTTTATATAAGTATACAAGTGCATGTTGATCTTTGACCTTGGAGTACATGTTGTTGTTAGACGTCCGGCTGCTCCAGTCCACACACAACTTTGCACAGGTTTTACACCGGATGTCCTGCCCGACGCAACCGTCCCATTTTATCAAGGCTTGGTCCCGGCACCGCACCGTAGTGGCTGGCGTTTGGGCGGGAAGTGAACCCGGGCCTTTCACATGGCAGGCGAGAAACCTACCACTGAGCCACCAGTGCCCCGTGTATACAATTGTGTCATCATAAATTTTATTTACCCCAGTTTCTTTTATATAGCACTTCTAATAATAGACATTGTCACATGGCAACTTTACATACAGCTACAGTAGATATACTGTAGATTTGGATCCATAACAAGCGAGGTGACAATGGTGAGAAAAAAGTCCACGAGACAACATCAGGAAGAAACCTTGAGAGAACCCAGACTCAAAAGAGACACCATTTACTTCTAGATGACATGAGTCTCTTGTAATGATTTATAGAGCTGTATACCAAGTCAGACAGTGTTAAGTGTGTTTAAATAACGGGCAGATTATCCTGTTTTTTGGAGGGGAAGTCGCATGCACATCAACACAGAGTGTATCACAAGCGCAGAATCTAAAAGTGGAAGAAGTAGCAGGATGAATCAGGAAGGTCTTGAGGGGAAAAAGAGGATTTGAGTCTTTGAAAAAGCTTTTATGGTCAGAAAGGAAGTCACTCCATGTTGGATGTTTTGTGTTTAAGCTTTGGAATGTTAGATACGTAAGTGTTTGGTTATCTCTTGTTTACTCTCTTGTTAAACTTTTTTTTTTACGTTTGAACATTGAATGATAATACGGTATATATTGTTGGATTTACTGGTTTTACTGTATTATGCCCAAACCCCAGCCACTGGATGCAGTACCGGTCCCAAGTCCAGATAAAATTGGAGGGTTGTGTCAGGAAGGGCATCCGGCTTAAAAACCTGTGCCAAGTCGTTGTGCAGATCAGATAGTATGCTGTGGCGACCCCTACATGGGAGTAGACAAAAAAAGCCAACATCATGACTAAATAATAAAGACTGTATTCTTGTACCAACATTGTTTAAGGACATGCACTTCCATAATATTCAATTGTTGCTTTGCAACAATGTCAATTGTTAAAAGCGCTATATAATAAATTAAATTGAATTGAATTAAATTGAACCTCCCAGTCTTAGAAGTGTGAGCCAACAGTAATGTCGGCTCTTGGTAACCACTATGTCACTATGGACTTGGTAACCACTATGTCACACTGCCACTACAGTATAAAAGTTATGCTCTAAAACCTACGTATAAGCATATATACATATATAATATGAGTGGTGTTCACGTCAAACCTGGACTTGAAAGCAGAAAAACTGATTGACTTCAACCAATTTCCAGAAAACTTCAATAACAGTACTGTGATAACACTTAAATTATTAAAAACGGTGCAAACATTTTAAAGAAGGCTGTACGTCCGTGCACGATGATCCTGAACTAGGTGGCTCGGAGCCCACTGCAGTCGTTCCCGTAAAAACATTCAGAGCCCTGAGAACCTGGCACCAGCTTGCAGGTGGTAACTGTACGGACGACTTGCACTTTACTGGAACACAGCTGTAAGTTATTGCCCCATCACCTGGACATTGCTCCAAGCTATTTCCACATGTTTTGAGATAAAGGAGTTCCTGGGAGGCCAGCGTATCAGACATGAAGCAGGCAGTCTGATCATGGTTCTGGTGTACTGAGAAAATGTTCTACCTTAATGGTATCCAAGCACCACCAAGGTACCGAAAGAATATAGGAGACGTAAAGAATGCAAAATGCATTCTTTACATCTTTCATAATGCAAAAACGGATTAGAAGTGCAGAAGGCAAAGAAGGCAGGAGATGTACTGTACACGAAAACGTGTGTGTCTACAGTACACTGTCTGTGTAAGGACGTGAGCAGAATAATATGAATTAGATGACTCGGAAGTACTCTGGTGATGGAGACCTCTAGTGGTATGGATTATCAGAAGACAGGTGAAGTTAAAAATAAAAAAATATGGGGGTCAAAATATGATTATAATGATTAGAACCGTCTTGTTAAAAGACTTGGGTTAAAAGAGGGTCAGATCAAGTGATTCCAGATATTTGGAAGCTACGTCACCATTTTTCTCAGGCGTTTAGAGACGTTGAAAGTATTGAACCTGATAAAAAGCTTTAAAAGCCAGTAACATGATTCTGGATGAAATAAGAGATGAGCGAGGCTGGAATGACGTTAAAACGACAGAATTTTCTCACAATTTGTGGTGAAGCTCTTATTGCAGCAATTGCAACCAGCTTGAGTCTGGGTATATTTCCAGGTAATCCAGTGCATGGTGCATTGCAGCGATTATGCATTGGCTGGGTGTTAGTAGAACTGGCCACTTGACCACAACCTTCAAAATACTGAAATTCAGCTCTACAGAGGATCCTTTCAGTGTGTCCTCTGGAGCCTGTTGTGATTTTGGCACAACTGTATGGCATTTAAATAGCGAAACGATCGAAAGGGATATACTGTATGTCTGCATGCGTTTCTGTGTGTGTGTAGACTGGGGGAAAAAAAACTGATCTGCAATAAAAGAAATCTAAACATGTTAGACTTTTCTGTTTTTATCGATTAGGCACACACTGAAGGTTCCCACTGCTTAACTTCCGCACAGCTTGAAAGCAAAACTTCAGACTGAAACCTATTAAGCATGTTTATATTGAAATATTTCTGATGTGTTTAGCCATGCTGGTAGTAGTTTGTTAGTTGGCGCTGTATTTTTGCTATTCCATGGAACAGAAGTTAGTGGTTATGTCACAGCGGAAGAACGTCTAGAACATTTAAAAATGGATGTTAGTGGGAAACCGTCTCAAATCTCCATCTTCTTAAAATATTTTCTTACTACTCACCATTTTACCAGCAACGTTCAACAACATATTAAAAAAAAAAGCATAGTGGAGAATAAATAGCCAGACTAAAGGACGAAAGCACTGCTGCATCACTGTCTTTAGGAAGAGAGTTAATCTCCATTAGCACCACTTTAATTAAATTGAAACTGAAAAGTCTATATAATTCAATCAGCAATATAGTTATTATTTATAGGATTTCAATTTGCAATTATTTTAAATGCAGCAAATGGCAGGAAATCAAAGTGATATAAAATATTTTAGTGTTATTATTTCATAGAGGTAAACTATAACATCATATACATCATGTAAATATATATATATATAGTATATATATATATTGTATATATGGGCATGTTCAAGTCAAACTGGGACTTTTCACAGATATGAGAGTAAAATTTCACTCTATTTCTCTATATAATCCCCTGCTACACTAATATACGTATCACAGCATTTTACTAGTGCTTGGATACCATCAATGTAGAAAGTTTTCTCATCACATCAGAGCCATAATCGTCGGCCTCTCATGAACTCCTTTAATGGCCCAAATTTGGAAATGACTTGGAGCAGGGGTCAGGTCTGTACGGGCTATGTGGCAATAACTCCCAGACGAGTTCCTTTAATGTCAAATGGTGGTTGTGAATGATTGTACAGTACAGTATGTACAGTTCCCACAGACAGATGCGTCTCTTTCACACGTTGGCAATTTTCAAGGAACCGGTATTGCACTTGCTGAATGTTCAGTGGACTCAGAGCCACCTCTGTACTTAAAGTCTTCTGAATACCCTAATTCATAAGGAATTTCATTACAACTCCCTGTTGGACTTGAATTCCCATATGTATTAGCATATTAACAAATAAATTAATAATTAAATGGGGCGGCACAGTGGGTAGTGGTTAGAACTAGTGCCTCGTGTCTCCCAGTGCTTGGTGGGTTTCCTCCAAGCACTTCAGTTTCCTCCCACACTCCAAAGACATGCAGTGTATGCTTACTTGTGGCCCAATGGATTGGCACCCGATAAGCAGTATAGAGTATGAGTGACTATTTTAATAGTTATTAATAAAGCTACCAAAAGGCCTTGAAGAAGACCAAAAGAATTGTATACATTTATTTACTTTCAGTTTCAGCTTCACATTAATCCTTCACACATTGCATTCGACTAGAAAACTAATAAAGTTTGAGAACTTAATCTTCAGTTTCCTCACGGGGTTTTGTTTTTTTGTTCTTTGGCTAAAACTGAGAATGTTAACTTTGAGTTTGCTTCAAAGTCATGATTAGCATGTGTCTGTATCTTTTGGAATCAGTGTAGAACCAGCATTCATGGAAAGAGCGGTCATGTTTCATCTTCTTCTCAAACCACACACTTGCGGAGAGCCATGCAGGTAGAACAGAAATAGCGGATTAGACTAAGGGTTTCTTTAGCAATTGGCGTCTGCAATATGTTTTAATAAATCTAATAAAATTGGACCAGATCCAAACATTACCATGCAGTTCATGACATCTTCTATAATATTATGAACTTGGAACGGGATTCTACCATCATTCAGCAAAGTCTGTGCCGCTGGAATGACTTTTATTTTTACTGAACTCTTATTGATGGAAAATGTGTAGAGGATTTATATTTGTAGTTTAGTTTGCTTCTTTCAGCATGCAGAACAAATTATAATTAGCGAGAATCCCTCATAAAATTGTAGACACATGAATGTATCAATCTATGAAAACTTGGTCTATGATGGGTCTCTGAAAACTTAAGCAAGCAGCAGGAAGAGTGTGCGATGGTGGGAGTTTTTTGCTGAGCCATCGCATCTTCACTGTAAAATGCAGCCCATTCTGTAAGGAGCGAGTTTGGGGCAAGTTTGTGGCCATGTTTAAAATGGTTAATTCTTTGACATGATGTGCCTCTTTTTCCGAGTCAGAGGTGAAAAAGGACTCATTGCGGGTCCCAAATGAATCTTCATGACTTGAAAACGTTGCAGAATCTTCATAACTCGAAAATTGGCCATTTTGGCCAAGGTTGAATTCTTACCATGGTGCTCAAAAGGACCCCATTGAACGTTTTGATTTTTAGGTTTTGTAGGGGTGTGTAAAAAATTGATGGGGATACAGCCACCCAGTCCTGAATTGGGAAAAAATGAAGCTTTTGGGATAACTGTTGGTCTGATTCCATAGAAAAGTAATAGCTCCCCATTCCCAGCGGTATATAAATTGATATTTCAAGTGCTTTTTGGTATAAAATTCCTAAATTTGTTATGGAGCAACGAGTTCACATTAAAAGTCACATAATTAACTATCAAAAGTGTAAAATCCAACTGATCTGTTCCTGGAAGACCCTCTGAGTTTAACAGAAAAAAAGAAGGCTCTAAAATGTCCAGGAGTGAAAATATATCATTTAGGCTTTGGATATTAAAAATATCATGTTGATCTCAAGTCAATTGATAGAAAAACGGAAAAACGATTATGGCACAAACATGACTCTGTCTATGAGGCTGTCCGCCAGATTTCAGTGACTGAGTAATGAGAGGATTAGTCTAAGAAGCAGCCAGAGGTCAGTTCAGTGTCAGGCTATAACTCTATAAAATATGGTCCAGATCAAGGCAAGTGAATACTTATGCAAGACACGGTATACTCTATATTACTAAAAATATACACCATATATTGTAAAGGTCTCAGAACTGTCCCTTGAGGTATACCATACAAGTGATTTGCTGCTTATTGTGTAGTTGTTGTAAAAGTCTTCCAGGATTACTATGAAACAAGTTGACATTATCACAACTTGTAACTTTAGATGTTTTGAGAGAAGAATATATAATATGTATAAACAATTTGCATTAAGAAAAACTCGGTAAAATGTCACGTAAGGACAGGAGACAAGTTTAGAGTGCATCACACCATCTGTTCTCCTTAAGCCAGGGAAATATAATTGTCCAGTTTTCAGTCTTCAGTCTTTTTCTTTTTTTGTTCTTTCAGAATAGGAATGTGGCTTTGCTAACTGGATCGTATTCTTTTTTTATTTTTCTTCATCCTGTTTTGTGGTGCAATTGAAATTATCTTAACTTGTATCTTGTCAATATGTTTGTCATTTACAACTGACGTTTCTGTACAGTAACTAATAGTTTACAGATGCCTACAGTTTGGCAGACTGGATAACCTGTTTTTCATCAGAGTAGATCTAGAACATCTGAGATTTCTAAAACATGCATGCACGGCTCTGACACAACAGATCCATGCTCTATTATCTGGTAAATTAACACATATTTTATTAATTAGTTTGCTTATAACTGTAAATGCTTGGTTTCTGCTTTTAGGCAAGGATATGCTGTAGGCAATTATAGTGTTGTTCTTCTAGTACACTTGATTGTGCAACCTTTTTTGCTTTTGCTTTTGCTTTTTTTTTTTTTCATTGCCCTCCATCCCATTATAACTTTAGAGTTGCGGTCAGAGTTTAATGCTGATGCATGGACATTTATTGCATCAGTGGGATATCTATTTTTAGATGTGGTACAGAAATTTGAATTGAGATTGTAAAACATTTCAAGGACTTATTCCCATGTCTTTGGAGCACTCTAATTTAAGCCAGCACACACACACATCAGGAAAGAAACACAAGGGTGCTTGCCAGAATTTAGCGGTAAAAATGACATCGCTGCTCTGACAGCTTAACATACAGATGCGTGCACCTCGGGTGACTGAGAATATTCTGGTTTCGCTGCTCATTTTTTCCAGGCGATATGAGACGTTCTCGAGCAGTTGCGAGCATTTGTAAAGTCTTTCAGACCGAGAGAGGGTGTCTCGGAGGAAGGAGAGGTAAGGAAAAGTGGTGTCTCTGGGACACCGAGTGTATGTTTGGTGTGTTTTGGCTATTTGATCCAGTCAGCTGATCGCAAGGGTGGTCTGTGATTGGAAGATCCAGTTGTGCACAGCTGCAGTGTAGGCAGATTTGCATGAGACAAGGCTGCCAGTGTCTCCTCCTTGACTCCACTCTGCCAGTGGCTGAGTGTGTGTGTGAGTGAGAGGGAGAGAGAGAGAGAGAGAGAGAGTGCATGTCTGTGGATGCAACAGCAGTGCTCCCAAGGCTCAAGCTCAGCCTCAAGAACCAGTGGAGGGAAGAGCTGCAAGAGCTGGAGTTTAAGACTTTCCGGAGACCTGATGATTGATGTTTACTTTGCCGGAGTTTCCGTGTTAAAGGAACATGTTTTTTATTAAGCAGAGCCAATCATAGATCGTCTTCATGCAGACCTGACATTGTGAAACTGCTACCTTGTCAATCTGGAGTGTGAGCATGGTTTCCAATGAGATCCCGACTGCTGTTCTAACTTGTGGTGCATTCCCGGGGCTTGCTGTTTGTTACAATCCATCTTGAGAGCAATCTCCGTTGAGGTACCACCTGAGGGCTGGTCTATATTTTGGCACACTGTGAGATCTGCATTTCATTGGGGCGCATCTTGACAGGGACCTTCACTGGAAAAATATCCAGAACTGGCCCTCTACAAGGTGTGTCCTTGGTTGGTTTGTCAGGACTTCCTGGCCACGATTGGGGTGCATCTTGTAAAGCTCCAGGGACAGTTACAGGACCGGAGTTTAGGAGACCAGGCATGGGTTGCACGGCCAGTGTGGTACATCTCCAGGCTCTCCGGACGTTGATGAGAGGTAGCTGTGCTCGGACCTGCTCAAACCGACAGGAGCAGATATCCCTGGAGGTCCTACAATCATTGGAGAGCGAGTTGGACAGTCGGCCACGCACCATAATTTTCACGGTAATGAGGTTTTACTTGTTTGCTTTATGGTTTCCTGCTGGACATACTGCCAATATATGCGCAAATTTTGCTGAACTTTTCATGTCAACATATTATGGTGTATTCGGTTTTGCCATATGCTTTCCTCCTGTACCGCTTGTTGTTGTTATTTTTTGCTTCTTGGACTCTACAGAGCTTGATACATGAACCCAGGATCTATATTAGCGCTGGTCATTTTAGGAAGATGATTTGAGGTTGTCGTGCACCACAATTACCAGAGGAAAAAAGTGAAATGTCTAATATGGGGTTATGTGTTGGCTCTTATACTGTAGAGCGTATCTGGCTGGATCTTGTGTTAAAGATCTGTTGCAGAAGTATGGGCAGAGAGAGCGTAATGCATTATCCAGCAGTCAGAGCTGCATCCGGCACAGCTGACAGAGAGAGAGAGAGAGAGAGAAGGGGGAGAGAGAAATAATAAGGCATGGCCGGAGGGGATTAGACTATGGGAATGTGGGGTTCTGTGGGAAAATGCTGCATCTGTGTTTGTATGTTTTGTGAATGGGCTGCTCATCTGGGAGAGTGTGTGCATGTGTGTGTGTTGGGGTTGAATGGGTCATGCAGTGTCCCCACATTGTAAGCTGTTTGATGCGTCATCAAAGACGCACACACACACACACACACACACACACACAAAATAACAACAATATCTTTTTTTCAGTTAGTAATTGATCTCTATGAAATTGATAAGATATTATTATCTGTATGTTATTTGAAATAAACAGCCATGCTGTATGTTGTCTCTTTAAAGCAGCATTTGAGTTAGAAATATCTGTTGACTTACTGACTGTAGTCAGCTGTGTGCAAATAAGAAAAGTAGGCTATGTTGATTAATCATGAGTGGAAAGTTGTGTGAAGGAAACTTGGACTTCTCACATGGTGTGAGTGAGGAGATGAAATAAACCTGTTGATCAAATTCATATAATAGTTAAGGACGTCCAGGTATTAAAAATGTAAACTGTCTTCACAAAATTCGTGCCAACACATGGTGCGTCCTAATGTAGCTAACAAGTAAGTGAAGTCCATCCAGTCTTATGCAAATTCTTGTTCGAAAATAGCTCACACAGACTTACCGATGTGGTCTTGAACCGAGCGTGACTCACTCTAGTCTCTAAACAGGAACAAATCTGCAGGTAAACACTGGAACTTTATGGTGGCAGCCATCTTGGGCGAGCTGTTTGGTTTCCCAAATTGAGATCACTGGCTGTGAAACTCCTGACCTTTGTCAGTCTAAACCTCAACAACATACAACATCCTGTAAGAAGGGGTTAGAGATTTTAGGTTGCGTTTACATATTTTCAACTATGGCACTGAAGTGGTTAGCGGGAAAAATAGACACACATATTTACTTCTTTTTTTTTTTTTGGATACAATTCTTCTCTACCTCCTCTTCCCCTCCCCTTTACATTTATGGGTCCTCGTACCTCATTAATCTTTCTTCACTCACCCGTAGGATGTGTTTTATTACATAAAAGAGTGTTGCTGGAAGGCTTCAAGCCACATCCTCATATCTCCCGTAATCATATTTGCAGCTACTCCAGATAATACACTTCGGTAGCACTTAAATGCTAGTGTTTCAGTAGCATTTCAGTAATGTTTCATAATGCATGTTGGCATTTAGATATTAATAAACCATACATTGATCTTTTTCGATGTATGTTCTGCGTCATCAAGTCTCCATCACGCTCTTGGTTTACATCCCGAGGAACTGGAGGCCGATCCCCCCCGTCGAATAGACAAAAGTTTCTCTGATTCTTGGTACTGAAAATAAACCCACAACTGAACTGATTCCGTAACAACAGCATTATAAAGAACGCATCCGAATGCGCTTTAACAGTTTAAACCACAAACTTCAATGCTTATTTATGTTTTACTATGAATAATGAACAGAAATTACTCAAATGTGCAAAATAGTGAGGCTGTATTGTGGTGGCACCAATTTTTTGAATGCCTCATTTAGATCCCTGGATTGAATAGAATTGTTGAGTCTAAAGATGTAAATGCACAGCAAGGTCCATTAACAACGTCTTCCTTATAGCTTACTGAGCTGACTTGCTTGGAAATAGAGTGCTCAGATTACTAGAGCCGTGTCATTTAAATAATTATGATTTAATCATTCATAATTATTGATTTAAATCATTGATTCATGATTCAGAGTGGGTTCATGCTTTTTAAACAAACTTGCAAATGTTGAATGGTTTACAAAGTAGCAAATACTCACATTTTGTGAGAGTATCGCATGGTTTCCTTGTGCGTTTAAGGCTGGCGGGATGCAATACTCTCACTTTCTGGCAGCATTGGCAAAAAATAAATAAAAAATAGATTATCGCTTTGTGCAAGACATGATATTTAAAGAGATACTTTTAGTAGTTTTCAAAACTTCAATACCTGTAATATAGCTGTTTGCGACGTTAATCTATTCAAAAATCCATCCATCCATCCATCCATCCATCCAGGAACCTCTGTAGTCCAACTAGGGGCCGTGGAGGCGAATGGTGACCATTGTATTTATTCCCATTTTGTATGACCATAGTAAGACCGCCGGTCAATGGTCAATTTGGGAACACCAATTAGCCTAATCTGCATGTCTTTGGACTATGGGAGGAAACCGGAGAACCCAGGGGAAACCCACCAAGCATGGGGAGAACATGCAAACTCCATGCACACAGACCTGACGCGGGAATCGAACCCAGGTGTTACAAGGCAACAGCTCTAACCACTACGCCACTGTGCCGCCTTATTCAAAAATCACAGTGCACAAAAATCAAATTGAATCGGATCAACAACCTACGATTCACAGCTCTAATGATCAGAGCTCTGCATGGGAGGGTTTTGTAGGAGGTGAACTACCAAGTGCAACCGTCATTTAAAAACAAGTCTGGAACAAATGTGATTGGTCAGAATTTTTCCACTGCGTGTGGGAAAACAGACAGTCCTGAGCCCACCGCTACACTTTATACAAAGTGATATCATAGTGATAAAATTAATTTTAAAACAAAGATACATGAGAAAAATCCTACACAGTTTCTTGTTGACTGTAGAAAATCTGAAGTAGACCTGATAGAAGACACATAAAAAAAAATAAAGGTCAACTCATAGGCTCTAACAAATCATAACTCATAGCATATCCATATATATATATAAGTGTAGTAGGTAGTACTGTAGGTTTTCCACATTCTGAAGGTTAATCCTGAAATGACGCGATCTTGAGTCCATACAAAATTATAAGGAGAAAGTTTGTCGAGTTGAGTTTAGTCAGACGAGTCGTAAGTTTTTTAAATTTGGTAACAAACTAAGTTAAAGGTGGATTGTAACAGTTTGTAAGTACTGTAGCTTGTGCCTCTTCATAATGAATCATATGGTGTTAAATTACACAGAATAGACCTGTTACTACTGGAGCACTCGTAAAAACCTCCCAAACATGGGGTGAAGGAAATCGGTTGAAGTAGCTTAATCAAATCCTGCAGTCTAAACTACTAAATAGTATGCTCTGCTTTGGAGAAAATCCATGGATAAAATGGGAAAAAATACATAATTACTTATTAAACCTTGATTACTAAATAGCAATAAAATACTAAATATTATGCTTTTATAGTTAAAGGGGTCATACGGTGCTACATGCACTTTTTCAAGCTGTTTGGACTGAAATGTGTGTTAGGAGAGTGTGTACACAACCACTCTACAATGATAA
>JAOVVB010000023.1:12169967-12200894 GCA_028570985.1 Heterobranchus longifilis | reverse complement strand
TTCTTGCTTTTTTTGTTTCCCCCGCCCCCCCCCCCCCCCAATGACAAAATGCCATTATCTCATTTTGTTGTCAAACTGTTCGTTCTGTCAGTGGTGGCTCTTTGGGCTACTGATTACAAAGCCCCATCACCATGCTTCCACTTGAGCAAGAAAACTAACCGTCTCTGCTGTAGGGGCACCATATCATATCTGTCACCTTGCTACAGTATCTTCCTAATGCATAAATAAAGCAGTTTCATTAGTGCTCTCCGACATTTGTAGCCCACTCGAAATAAAATACTAATGGTTAATGGTAACTCTGAGACCAGTGCTTAGTTATGCTAGGTTGTTAGGTTTGAGAATATTTTGATTTTGTGTTTTGAAGCCTGTGTGTGCACAGTGAGTGTGTGTGTGTGTGTGTGTGCACATGTGTACGGTAGGCACTGAATTGTCAGCCAAGGTGTCTCCAGCTCCTTGGACACAAACAAAGCAGGCTGAGTGTTAAGAGCATTCAGGCAGACACAGTGAAGGACACCTGAATGTGGGGTCCCGTCAGAGTGAGCGACGCTGCGGGGAGAGAACGCTGTTAAAACTTCACTACCAAATGATATAAAAGATGCAGTAGCACACACGGCGTTCGGGTATAAATTTAGTGGGTTAGCATAAAAAAAGTAGATTTTTATTTTTAAATAATAAAAAAAAATGCATGATGCTTGTGCATTGGTGGCATTGGTTATTACCAACCAACAGTAATCGTTCTAACCATTTGTGTGTTTCCATATAAACGCATTGATATTTCAAGCAGTGTTACAGTACTTTCACAACTGTGACCATAACAGTATAAGGTTATATGGGTATTATATACCACAGTACTGTTGATTTATTTTAAGACATGGAGGTCGGCTCTTCTCAAACAGTTCTTGCAAGGACAGTATCGTCGAATACATTTGCAAAACCCTTCAAGCACCATGATGAATCTGGCTTAAGTAGCAGATACATCTCAATATCAAAGTAGATTTTGGATGCCTTCATCAGTGTTTTACAATTTGGAAAATCAGGATCAGGATACACTATGGGATTGGAAGGTGTGTTCAAACTTTTGACTGGTACTTAATAAGAAAAATAATAATATAAGAGATAAAAGAACCAAATCACTTCACAATATTCCTCCTATAGAAAAAGACCCAGCTTCATAGGTCATAACAGTATCTCTGCTTTGCATCAGGCTGAATCACACTTATTATTTTCCCATAACAGCACACTCTGTCATATTTAATTCCTTACATGATTCTTCATGCAACGATTCTATTACAGCTAAACACTAATTGAGTTTTCTAGAAAAGAATGAATGCAAAAAAAATAGTGCATGGAGAACCAATGGGTTTCTTATGCAAGTGTCATGAAAGATCACAAACATCTGGGAAACACAAACATCTGCCTGATGAAAAGTGATCAGATGCTGCAACATCTGGTCATCAGAGGTCCTATCATGCTATCTATTCAATGATTGATAGGGTGTTATATATAGCGATCAGCCATAACATTAAGATCACTGGCAAGTAAATTGAATAACGATTCAATTGATTACCAACTATATACCAGGATAATGGGCTTCCAAGGCTCATCCATGCCTATGACTGAAGGCCAGCCCGTCTGGTCTAATCTCACAGAAAAGCAGTAAAAAAATGACAGAAAGGTATCAGGACACACAGTACATCACAGCTTGCTGTGTATGGGGCTAAGTTCAAGGTTATTAATCTGGCCTCATAAGATCCGAATCTGATCCATGGAGGCTCCACACTGCTGCTAACATCCTGATGCCAGATACCACCGAACACCTTCTGAGCTCTTGTGGAGGTATTCCTCCTATTGTCATGTTTTCAATATTATGGCTGATCGGTGTATATTGTTATATTTGTTATGCATGTAAAAGATTCAGGCTAGGCCCTATATACAGTATCTCACAATAGAACGATCATTAAACACGCAAATAAACATAGTCGAGATCCAGGATGACATGCTGAATCTCTCTGATTCACTACACGCTCTTAAAACACATGGAAAATAACAGACTGGTATATAATAGAAAATAAAGTGGCTATATAATGAGTAATAGGAAATAGTCTTGCTGTTCTGTGCCCTCTTAATGGCGGCCCAACGCAGAGCCTGCAAATTGGACCAGTCAAATCAGGTTACACGCTGTCCATTTATCAGCTCTCCAGCCATCAGGGGGAAAGAGGAATGGAAAGAAATAGAGAAGAGAGGAAAAATTAGATCAAGAACAGGATTCAGAATGGTCAGCTTCATCATAGAGGATGGGTTTGAGGGGTAAGATGTGGAGTGGTGGAAATGGTGCTCGGCTGCTAATGTAATGGACGTCTTCATCTCATCCTCTCCGTGTCCTGATGCCTCGTCCTCCGATGCATCGTCTCTAAAAGACTAACGATGACGAGCTGCAGTGCACTTTCTCCTTCTGTGCTGTTGAACTTTTTCTATGGTGGGTGTTCTTTTCTAATTATTATCCTTTCATGTGCTCTCTCTCTCTTCCTCTCTCTCTCTATCTATCTATCTCTTTCTCTTGTCTCTCTATACAACAGGAAATTGTATAAGGCTCAGAAATTGCCCACCCACTCGTTCGAGATCGACCATGAAGACGTAGATAAAGATGAGGTCAGTCAGAGTTTTGCACCTTCAGAGTGTATTCACTACAGATACTTTCAGTATCATACATCTATACCTTCTTCTGTCTCGGCTCAAAGCAGATAACAGATCTCATGGTTTCCTGTGCACCAAGTGCACCGGATCATTTGAAGCACTATCTGTCTCTTTATCGCAGGACACGACGTCGTTGTCGTCGTCCAAAGGTGGAGGAGGGGGAGGTGGAGGAAGTGGAGGTGGAGGAACAGGTGTTTTCAAGTCTGGCTGGCTTTACAAGGGGAACTTCAACAGCACAGTCAACAACAGCATCACTGTTCGGGTAAGAACGTGAGCCAGACACTTGGTTCGGGGAGATCTCTCAGCTGGACTAACTAATCACCTAATCAGGAAATTTAATCAATCTCAGAGGGTGTCTCTGTGTGGTTCAATCAAGTGGTTCCCTCACATCAGCACTCTTGTCTGTATAATCATATTCAGCTGGATATGAAAGGCACAGATTGGTCTAAGATATAATGAACCTAATTATATCACGGCGCTCTTAAATTCCATAATATAATCTGATTGGGCAGAAGGTGTTAGTAATCAATTCATTTCCTACAACAGCAGCTCTATAGTAACAACTCATTTACATAATTGCCTGGCAGACATAATAATAAACAGAATAATAAACAGATATTAAAAATGATTATAGTCCTTGATGTGATGAACGTTTCTGTAAGGAGACATTTATTATGATTTGTGGAAAGCGTCTCTAGTATCGGATGTATGTAAAAAAAAAAAAAAAAAGTATGATGTTTCTGTGCTTGTGCCGTGCAATGGACTGGCACCCCGTCCAGGGCGTATCCCACCATGTGCCATAAGCGTGCTAGGATAGGTTCCAGGCCCACCGCGACTACATACAGGATACGCGGTGATAATGTGTGGCTATAAGTGCCACCGATTAATATGTCAATTTTGTCAAAGCAACATTATGACATAAACACCCACATTATGACATAAACATTAGGACATGGTTTTGATTAAGTTTACCGTACGTATAAAATAAACAGGAACCTCCCCATTACTTGGGTCATTGTACTAATTGAACTTTTTTTGCTGCATTAAAACCACATTTGTTTTTCCATTATGTCAGCAAGCTCATTGTTAAACCATCATCTTCCATTTCAGCTTTCCAGCTAATGTGATCTGGTACATGTTTGGTTTACTAGAAATGCATTGCATTGAGTGTGGCTTTGTGTCTGAATTGTTATTGATGTGTGAGAAAAGTTGAAGAGTGCACAAACTGAGCTTATAGAACTGCTCCTGATGTATAGGGAACAGAATTTTATATGAGTAGTCTCAATGCATTTTTAAAATGCACGAATTCCGTTCCTGTTCCATAAACCTTCCTGGCATGGAATACCCGTACCACACGGGCTAAACTCGAGCTAAACTTAGCTTTTGGTCTACCATTGTTTCTCTATTCTCAGATTATTTCAACATTTTAAAGTTTACTGTTGAATTAAGTCACTTTGTAGGAGTCAAATAAGGCTTAAACCCTTTCTTTCTGCTTTAGGGTTAACACATTTTATGGGACATGCATGCTTGTGTAGGGAGGTGGTGTATTTGCATGCTTATTTTTAGATGTGAATTTCACATTATGTTACCTTACAGGTTCTGGGGTTAAATCCCCAAATGAATTAAACGGGAAGCTAGTTTATTAGCGTGTACAACTGCTTGTTCCACACTGCTCTTGATTAGGGGTTACAGAGGGATTTGGGATTCAGTGCTGTGTTAGAAGCTAGTTATCTGGTTACCGACTAAAGGCTGGGACCGCCTACC
Organism: Heterobranchus longifilis; assembly: GCA_028570985.1. NCBI lineage: Eukaryota > Metazoa > Chordata > Actinopteri > Siluriformes > Clariidae > Heterobranchus > Heterobranchus longifilis. The sequence continues at coordinate 12,196,436 of JAOVVB010000023.1, read as the reverse complement.
TTATCAGCACACAGCGACAAATAAATAAATGAAGAAATGTGGAAATTCAGAGTTTTTCAGAGTGAAAGTACATTATTGAGCGGACAACAAGTGAAATCTGTTTTACTTCAGATATTCAAAAAGGCCACATTGACTAAACAGTGTGTTGAAATGCAGAAATAGTCAAACCAGAACTTGATGATGAAATACCTCGCGAACGAAAGAGTAAACCTGAATGACGTTTACGAAAGACTTCAAACACAGTACGATGATGAGACTCCTAGCCGCAGTAAAACATTTTAATAGTGCAAACATTTTAAAAGAAGGCCATCCGTCCGGGAACGACGATCCTGGCCGAGGTGGCTCGGAGTCCATTGCAGTAAACATGCATGAAGAGGAACGCCGGATCCTTGAAAATCAATGGATAATTTGTCGCCAACTTGTAGAAGAGAAGCATTTGCTTGTAGGAACTGTACACACAACCATTTACAAACACCACTTGCACATTACAGGAACTTGGCTGGAAGTGATTGCCACATCCACTTGCTCTAAATGATTTGGGCCATTAAAGGAGTCACTGGGAGGCCAGCGTTTCAGACATCGATCATGGCTGTGGTGTCCTGAGAAAACTTTCTACCTTGATGGTACCCAATTACTAGTGAAACATTGGAATAAGTGCATTAGTGTAGCAGCGGATTATATAGAGAAATAAAGGGATTTTCTTTTTTACTCTCATAACTGTTTTCTGTTATTCGGCACTATCAAAAGTCCCGGCCTGACTTGAACGCCCCTTGTTTATACCTAGCCAGTTTCTACTTACATCAGCTGAATTATTTTTCATACCAGAAATTATTCACTAAATAAAAAAGTACTTGATGGAGTAAACACAGACTAAACAATATATTATGTTTTTGTAAACAAGCAATAACAGTATGTTACCTTTTTTGTCATGGGACTAATTAGTGAAAAAGTATAAAAGTTTAAGGAAGTTAACATGAGGAATTGTGGAAGTGCATTAACCACAGTTTGGCCCACATACCCTGTCTCACTGCAGAGCAAACTAACTAACAAGTTAAGTTCAATAAATGACATATTTTTACATCTCCCAAGAAAACATGTGTATTTTTGAGGTTCCAAACTATTAGTTTCAATTTACTCCCACCAAAACCATTGACCAGAACTACTGTAGAACGAAAAACATGTCTGCCCTTAAGTAACCTTTGGGTTTAAGCAGTCAGTCTAGAGGCTGTAACATAAAGGTCTTTTGTTTTACAGCAGCACTTTCTGAGTGGTTTATAAATGCATGTGGTGTGTTGTTTATGCTTATGCCTATACTTTTGTCTTTGTAGTCGTTCAAGAGGAGATATTTCCAACTGACACAACTAACTGACAATTCTTACATTATGAACTTCTACAAAGATGAGAAAATCTCAAAGGAGCCTAAAGGTTGCATATTTCTGGACTCGTGCACAGGGGTAGTTCAGGTAAGTACCGAATATGTATGAGCAACACAACACAACAAATTAAGGCTTAGTACTAATACTGTAAAAATATTCATTACATTTTTGGTAAGCCAGAAGGTGGTCCGTTAAGCTTACATAGACATTTAATGTCCTTGCAATTGATCATTGTTTGTCCTTACAGAACAGCCGGTTGAGAAAGCACGCCTTTGAGCTGAAGATGAACGAGGTGACATATTTCGTGCTTGCAGCAGAGAGCGAGCAGGACATGGAGGACTGGATCAACACGTTAAATCGTATCCTCCAGATCAGCCCGCCTGAGAGTTCAGCACTGGACCGTAAAAGCCTGGATCTGACAGACAGCAAACAGGGTGAGTCTAAAACTTGTAGCACCGAATGCATATCCATTTAAAAGATCAGATCTTATATTATGTTATGTTGTGAAATCGGGTGCGTTATTAGATTCTCCATGTTGATTTGCCAGAAGGTGTTCATTTTTTGTTAACACCGACTATAAAGCTAGCTGCAAGTCAAATCACGAATTGATACACTAATTTTAGTACTTTATTGTTCACATACTGTAGATTTACAGTATATGGCAGAAGCTCAAAATACTGTGGTGTGAATAAAAATGACAAGGTGAAGTATGTTCGGGCAAGAAAGGGAAAGCTGAGCCTGAGCAGCAGAGAAGGGCGTTTTACAACGGCTATAACATTAGTGATAACAGGAAACAGGATAACACCGATGTTCCACAACATGACAGGAGGAAAAGTCTGGTGTAGATTTACAGTTGTGGTCCGTAGTTTAGACACACTCACTATAGCCATGCATACACTGGCAACATTGTGCTTTTAATTATTTGTTTAATCTGGTCTTTTGCTGGCACAGAATGGTTGTACAACATACAGCTTTAATCGAAGAAAATCAAAAGAACCCAATGTTTACTTTAATTGGGGTTTTCTGATCAACACAGGCTCAGAATGTATACACACACACAAATGTCTTTCAGTTTACCAAGCCAGAGGCCGCTAGATGTCCTGTTAGTGATTATGATAGACTAGAAACTGTTAGCTTCTCTGTGCTAATATAAAAAGGGTTTGTTTGACAAGCACTCATCAATTGCCAAGAAAAAGTCCAGGGAACTCAGTGTAGATATACTGTACTCTACAAGAGAATGGCAGATTAACACAAGTCAGGAATATCTACTGGAGCCATTTCTCCGATCCCAAGATGTACTGTTTATAAGTTCAAGTTGGGGAATATAACCACTTGGCCAGGATCTGAAAGAAGACTCACACTGTCACCCTTAGCTGAGAGGAACCCAGGAACCATCAATGCACTGGCCAGTGGATGAGAAGCCGCTGGAACCCCAGTGTCACTGTCTAGACGGCTTCTCATCCACTGGCCTGTCCAAGAAAGAAGCCCCTGCTCCAAAATCCTGACTACATGAACAAAGAAAAAGTCTCCTGGCTGAAAGTTTTTATTTATCAGTGGTATGTTTGGACGAGTAAAGCTGAGATATTCAAACCAAAGAATGCTGTACCAGCTGTTATGCATGGTGGTGGTCGTAGTAGTAGCATCATCATGCTGTTTTGCCGCCAGTGGAGCTGGTGCATTTCACAAACTAGATGGCAAATTGAAGAAGATGGATCTCAGTATTTTTTATCATAACCCTAAATTATCAGATAGACCTTTGAGACATGGAAAAAAAAAATTAAGTGTTCTGACACTATGGTTCTGTTCGGGCACTGGCTGGGAATCGAACCCAGGCCTTCCGGCATGGCAGGCGAAACACCTACTGTACCACTAAGCCACCAGTGCCCCTGATAGTGTTTAATTATATTTGTTGGTTTCCTTGTGACCTTTAACCATGGTGCAAAAAAATGTCCATAGGGTTATGACTATATACTGTATAAGATATCAGATATCATCCATTCCACAACCAGTTTTGATGTTTCTTTGAGGTCACTGACCCCCTGGTTCTCAACCTTACTCCTGGAGAACCACTGCCCTGAACATTTCAGTGCTTTCTCATCTCTCAGCACACCTTATTTAACTGATCAACTAATTAATAGGAAGTGGGCATAATAGAGTAAAATTCTTGGGGATGGACTGTAACTGAAAGCAGTTGAAAGCAAGATTTGCCTATTTTCCTGTTTCTTTGAGTGCTTTCTTCAGGCAAAAAGAAAGTAAAAAAATGTCAACGAGCAGACTCTGGTCTAAAGATTAGTTGATTCAGCCTGTGCTCTGGAGCAGAATGACTCCTTTTAGCCTCGTACTGTCTCCGCTCCGTCTACGCAGTCCAGTTCCCAGCACTGAATGAACACCTACAGTCTAGCTGGACACAAATAAACACTGCAGGTGGTGATTGTAGACTTGTAGGTGTTCATTCAGCACAGTGGTCCTGAATACTCGGTCTTGCCGTAGACAAGCAAGCCTTTCTACTTGTAACATCCCTTTATATAGAGGCTTTGATGCGTATAAAAGTTAGACCTGTTCACAGACCAGGCTTAAAATAGTTTGTAGATCTGAAAGTGAAAGGTAGATTATTTTTCTGTGTGGTAAAGAGGAATAGCAGGTTTACAGGAAATCTTTACAGAAGCGTTACTCAGACAATAATATGAACAATTATGTATACTTTTTCAGATGTTTTTGATCTGTCCTTGAATAACGGTTGTCTTGCTGAAAACGAGGAAACAACAGAAAACGGTATCAATCCTGAATTAGCTAAGGTAAGGTTTTTCTCTCTGAAATAAGAATTCTTCTGTTTGAATACATTTAACATCACTGCATTAAAGGAACATTTGTTATTGTTCCCTCAGTACATCACTGAAACTGATGAGGTGGTCAGAGCAGCCAGAAGAGAAGAGAGACTGAATTTGTTCTCCCTGGACCCTGACACTCCTGTAGGTCTCCCATCATACACATCCAATATATAGTACCTCTAGTTAATTTACATCCAAACGATCCGCCTCACGAATTTTTTAGTTCTCTACTATAAGAACTGGAATTTTGCAAGATAAAGGAAGTTTTTGGCATTTAAGCAAACGAACCGAGCCGAACCGAATGCCGGCTAAGTTGCGCCTACGCCTGGGAGCCGTTCCAAACGTAAAAAATATTGTGTGTGGTTTTTTTCGCATTTTGTTCACGGTTTATACCCCTATCTCACCTACGCGGTTTCGTTCGGTGGCCGTAGGTACGGTCCATCAAGGTTCACCGCGAGTTTTGTCGCTGTGATTACGTTTCCATCTTTCCGCGTGAAAAATTGAACAGACCTTGCACAACTTTAAGGGAGCGCAGGGCGGTCACTCGCAGCGGCTCACGGTGCCTAACACCCCATCTCACCGCAAGTCAAATGCCATAGGTGAGATAGGAGTATTAGTGAAGGAATAGCACTATGAATCCCAAGAATGTTGGAAAGAAGAAAAGAGAGCCACTTTTAGTTTAGTTTTGTTTTCAAAGCAGCCAGTGCCAAGAGGAATCATAAACAATCATACGATCATAATCGTACAGTATATAGTGGCGTTATAGTCCACTATAAACACTTGTGGAATGCCTCTCATCCAATCAGAATGCTCGGTTAGAACTAACTGTTGTATAATTAGAATCAGCTGGTTTAGTTAATGGATGGAACAAATATGTGGCATAACTTTTACTGTATGCGGTGACCCAAGAGTAGTGATGGGAAGTTTGGATCATTTTAGTGACTCGGTTCTTTGAACCTCGTTCATGAAAATAAACAATTTTTTTTTTTTAAGTCATTAAAGTAATTGTGTTCTTTTGATCAGGAATAAAATAAAATGTTACATTTTCAATAGACACACCCCCAACACGTTTACATACACAAATTTTGGCTATAGTTCCAGTAATGAAAATATTACAATGCAGCTAAGGACCTATTATGATAAACAGAAAGAGCAGCTCACCTCTCATATCTTCTGGTCCGAGTCGTTCTGCAGTGCTCAGCGTCTCTGAGAGTCACATGACAAAAGGACAAAGGACTTGGACTAGAAGACTCATGAGATGAACCGCTCAATTCTGTTCCCTTTATGCAGTAATGCACTGCGTAGCGTCTATGGGAGTCACGTGACAAAAGAATGTTGTTATTAAAACATAGAATTTCCCTTTTGTCTCAATACTTTCGGCCACCACTATAAAAAGTGTCCCAATAAAAAATGGCCATACAAATGTTATACTTTTCTATTATGTTAAGCTCTGAATGCTGCCTGCTATAAAAATCTGTGGTGTGTGTTGTAGGTTTTGCGGAGTCCACGTGGGGATTGTGGGGAGCCGCCGCCCATCCGACCTTTCGAGGAGAAGCTGGGAAAGAGATTAATGATTTACTGCCGCTCTCTCAACCTCACACTGCAGGGCTGTGTGAACGAGGTCGAGACGGAACCTGTGACTAACGTAAGATCACACGCACACAAATGCACATGAGCAGAGAACACGTACATGATGGATGAAGTGAAATATAGTTACATTTCCAATGGCGCATTCTCGTCTTGTGGGTTGAAGTTGGTGTATCATTTATTTTGACATTTTTAAACAATTTATGCATCTTAATGACTGCATGTTCAAGTGCGTGTTTTTTCTGGGCTATGTGCACTATGTTGATCCCCTTTGTGATTTGGCCTGAGTGAGATTTGGACTACTGTATAAAGACAAACTGAAAATGGTGGAGTTTTATACGAATGCCTAAAAAGCCAAAGAATATACTGTATCGCCAAAGCATTTCAATGATAAATCACTTTATCCTGGTCACAGAAACAGTGGATCTGGAGCCTGTGCAACAGATCGGATGCCAGGCCATCGCAGACCACCATGCACTCATGTTCACACAATGTTTAAGAGCTAGAGACAGTTTATTGTAGACAATCAGTCGATGGAACCTGGAGAACCAGGAGCAAACCCACAAAGCATCAGCACAGAAAATAAGGCCTCCATTAAATTATTCATTAATTAGTATTTGTTCTTGATTAATTAATGTAACCACACACGTATCAATTTGTGACTTTGGTTCAGTGGTGTATTCACTGTTTCTCCCAGTATATCTCTATCTACTGTCCCTGTTGTCTCTCTTTAGATCGAGCCTTTCTTTGTAACTGTGGCATTGCTGGACATGCGAGAGAACAGAAAGGTTTCGGCTGACTTTCACGTGGACCTCAATCATGAGATCGTACGCAAAATGCTCAGCGGCTCGGGAAGCCCCGGATCTCAGGGTACACCTGGAGTTAACGGCGGCGTGCAGGAGAATGGTCTGAAGTCTCCGACAGAGAAGAGAAGTGGTGACTGCCAGCTCAGTCAGGAACTGGAGGACTGGTTATGCTTCCCTAAACAGGTATCAGAGTCATTTGGGTGTAAGGGTTTGACTAAATACAACACACACAAACACGCACACAGGAAATGCTTTGGAGGTTTATCTTAACATCTGAGCCATTTTGATCTGTGTGGGTGTTTGCGTGTGTGTGTGTGTGTGGGTGGATTCAGGCTATCTTCTCCATCACAAATCCTCACACGGATATCGTCATGGTGGCCCGAATAGAGAAAGTGCTCATGGGTAATATTACAAGTGGGACAGAGCCCTACATTAAGAACACAGACAACAGCAAGGTAACGTTATACATTTTTTATTACTTATAGCTGAGAAAGAAAGAAAAAATCATATATTATTTTAAAAAATCTATCGTGTTTTTATTGTATTATTTTGTTGCTTTCATTTGGTCATCTCTTTAAAAACAGCAATAATGTTCAGAATAAACTAGAATTATTGACGGTTAAATAGTTTTTAGAAAAATTTTAAAGGTTAAAGCTAAAAATAGGCTGATGAGCTTTAACGTTATCAGTGATATTATTATTTCAGGGTGAAGCCCACGTACATGTCTGCCTGTCTTTCTGTACGGCAGAATTCAGGGCTCAGTTTGGGTATTTTACACGCTTTCACCTCTGCTGCGGATATGTTTTTTACTGGGGAGTAAGCCATGCTGTGCCGCGCGATTGTTTGTGTTTCGTGAGGATTTGGGCACCTTGTGGGGCGTTACGATCGTTTCTGTGTGGTCCGCATACTTCATGTATTTACGATAACCTATCACGTTGATTGGCTCTGCCCCTTGGCTCTGGCTCCACCTCAAGGGCATGCGCTGCGAAGCGATGGCTGCTGTGTCATAATGTGGCGCAAAACTGCTCATAACGTCCCTTCTACTCAACAATTTGCTTTAACTTATGGCGCAGATTCTGATATTTTGAAACAAAATCATCTGGACAGACATACAGATATACATACATAAAGACGCGCAGACAGAAATTTTTCTGAGACTGGTTTCTGGTCTTTCAATGTATGAAAGTTACTTGAAAGTTAATGAAAGTAACGAATTACATAACAAAATTACTGTCTTTAAAAAGTAATCAGTTACATTACAGCGCTACTTTCTTATAAAAGTAACTAGTTTGAGTACTTTTCCATTGCAGAAAAAAAAAAAAAAAACTCCTTTGTGATTCCGCAGGTTGTTTTAGTCAAGACCTTTATAATTACTCTACCATCATCACTCAGCGAAGTTTGGCCCATAATCTGTTAACTACTAATACCCCTATCTCACCTACGCGGTTTCGCGCGGTGGCCGTAAGTACGGTTCATCATGATTCACTGCGAGTTTTGACGCTGTGATTATGTTTCCATCTTTCCGCACGTCGGTCCTCGCATAGTCAAACCACATAGGTGAGATAGGGGTATAACAGCAGGAATAACACAGGGGGGCGGGGCTTGTAGGACGACTTTCACACACACAATAACGGATTGTGAATCACTGCTGTCTGGCTCACAGATTACATAAATTGTCTAAATAATGGATTACATTTTTGAAAAAATAACTAAATAACTAAGTACTAAAGTACTTGGATCTAACGCAATAGATTACTCGTTACATCAAAAAAGTAATCCAAGTACTTTGTAACGCGTTACACCCAACACTGGTCACAAGTCAGGCTATGTGAATTTGACAAACAAATTAACTAAACAAATAGAAATGAAAGTGAAATTGTTGGAAAATTTGGAAATTATTTTGAGAAATACAAACATGCAAAAAGTGTAAAAAAAAAAAAAGACAGGGAGAATGAAACAAACAAAAACAATTATTTATGATACTTTAAACTCTTTGACAGACTCGTATTATGATTACATTTTACTCTATTTCCACAGAATTCTGAATTTTACAGGAAATCGAAAACCCGTATAAAATAATTCATAGCAATAATTTTTTTAATCAATTTTAAAAACTTTGTTTCACAAATTTCACAGATGTTTCTTTTCCATTTGCATTTGTTTTTCTTGTTACTGAAAAAACTTCAGTCCCTTAAACCGAGTGATGTAAAGTAATAAAAAAACAAATATTTTATTACAGATATCTATAGTTAGCATTTGGTAAGAGAATAAATCCCAACCAAATATGGCTAAAACTACATAAAAATAACTCTACACACTATAATTCTCATCTCTTTCCTGACATGGGATCCGAGCGCATCATGGCCAGGTCTCTAGTTACCTTGTCTCAAATGTACAGCATGCGAAGCAGGCGTCGGTGTAACTCGAACCCTCAACTCAGGGATTGATGCATCTCGGTGTGTATGTATCCTTATATAGAGGGCTCTTCGTTAAGGTAAGAAAGGACCGCCTTGGGCTGTGTGTTCACACACTGTGTGAATTTTAAACAAGAGTTACATCCTATGAGCCGTCTCCGTGAGACAAAAGCTGCAGGACGAAGCCAGTAATTAGCCTGGAGAAAGAGCTGAATTATTTAAGAATCCCTGTCATTTCTCTAACTCACACACACACACACACACGCACGCATGCACACACACACCTCACTACACAGCTGCTCTCCACCCGGAAGGCTCGGTTTACAAAAGAAGTATGGCTGGTTTTTATTTTACTGTTGGATCAGGAGAGATCGTATGAGCAGAAGGTCAGAAGGTTAGCATGAGTTTAGCATACTGCCTGTAGAAGGAGTACAAATGTACAACTACAGGTTTTTTTTTAGGTGTGCAATTATTTACATTCTGATTTTAAGTCAAAGTGAGAGTGATTTCAAGCTCTGCTTAAAGCGTCACACATTAAAGCACATCAGTGAGCTTCTGTAGATCACCTCGGAACCACGGCGCGATGGTGTCGCTCGTCCGCTCGTATCCGGCTCTCTTCGGCTTCTGGTCCTCAGAAAACCAAAGTACGATTGATTCTCTAGAGCCGGGCCGAGGAGCACGGACCCATGCAGGGCTACAAGGCAACAGAAGAGAATGTTAGAACATTTAGCAGACGATCTTATCCAGAGCGACTTACATATTTATCTCATTATAAATCTGAACAGTTGATGGTCAAGGGCGCTGCTCAGGGGCCCAACGGGGGGCCTCAACCACCAGGGTGGTTGGTTGTGGGATTTGAACCTGGGACCTTTCAAACCACAATCCAATGACCCACCCTCCTAATCTCCTAATGCGAGGTGTAGCAAAGGCTCCAGTTAGAGGATTTTATTTTGACAAGTATGCAGGCTGCTCATGATTTGGGTGGCTGCGATTGGTGTGAGAGTCAAGAGAGAGAGAAAGGGCTGAAAGAGTCAGAACAAGGCTGGGCTAAAGCTTTATTTATTTATTTATTTTATTATTAGAAAAAGAGTGCATGTCATGAAAGGGAGAGACAAGAGAAAACGGCGTTAGTAAGTGAAAACTGTAAAAGTAAGTGAGCTGAGAGCTTGTTTCATTAAGGTGGCTACTTTAAACAGGTAACAAGTTTAGCCAGTTAGCGCCCGTTTGCTAACGGCAAGTTGTTGCTGGTCTTTCGGCTGCTCCCTGTAAGGGGTCGCCACAGAAGCTTTGCACGGGTTGTTACGACAGTTTTGCGTCAAAGTAGGTAAGTGTGTCTTCTTAGCCCCACCCCCATAGGGAGGCGCAACCGCGCGAGAGGTTATGCGCGTTCCAATGCGATTCTACGGAGCGCGGTAAAGGCCAAAATTGTTATCGTTTTGTAATCCCTGAAATGGAAAAGACAGCGAATTTCACGCGCCTTAAAAACAAAACTTATCATGACTTGCGTTGTTTTGTGTTTTCAATTACTGGTATACTAAACCCATGATTTATTTATGCTTTTTTACCAATGGAATAATTTTCTTTATGTTTAATAATAATAATAATAATAATAATAATAATAATAAAATGGATCACTGCCAGTGCTGAATCCTTTTATAAGCAGTTTGGGTTTATTCAGATAGATCTGACCTAGTGAGCTGACATCACGTGAATAAAATCACATTATTATTATTATTATTATTATTAATGTCTCGAGACTGTATCTGACAGGTCTCTATTGTCGCATTCTGGTTCTGCTCCTCTTTACTGAAAAGACATGTTTGAGAAGAAATATTAGACAAAATCTCACCAGTGTTACTGCTGACTCATTTCCTGACTCATTGTGCTTCGTCACCGTCAGATACTGTAATGTTTTCCTTATATTTTCCAAGTAAAGATGTTTCCACACCTATCAGACGGTTGCTACGGATTTAGAGGTGAATTAACTGAATTTTATCCTTCTACATATGTTCATTATAGCAAGGGAAACACATCCTGATGCACAGAATTGTCACCATCAGATACTGTTTCCACTCTGCTTTCTATGTAAATAACTTCCCACATGTCTGAGATTGTTACCGCGGCTCTCATGTGCGCCGTTTTCACGGGGGTGGTTGTAAGAAAACGCATCACAATGGCGGAACCAACTTGATGCCCTTCCTGACGCACCCCTCCTACTTTATCCGGTCCCAAAATGGGAGGGGTTCCCTTCCTGACGCACCCCTCCCATTTTATCTGGGCTTGGGACCTTGGCACTTGACACTACAGCAAGTGGAAGTGACTAAGTATGTACTGTAGCTGAGAACGCCACTGAAGTGTAACGTCGCGCATAGTATTTGCAGTGAATCTTGCGTGCAGTGGAACTTCAGATGCCAGAGTGTGCCAAAGGGGTCTGCATCGGGTGAAGAAGTTTACTGACACCGGGGTTGGTGTGTGCGAGTTACGAGTGGAGCGGCTAAACAGTTAAGGCCTTAAAGAAGACAGGAGAAACCTCGGGGTCCTTCAGACAAGCTGGGATGCGAATACTCGTCTTTTCATTGCTGTGTGCTATTTCATCGATGACCTGCCATCCATCAACTTTAGCCAGTGACTCCTTTCAAGCAACCATCCAGAGATCAAGGTACTGAGATCCAGTTTTATTATTTGTAGCATGTTCAAAGGGACACAAGAAAAGCATTGAACACACTTTTTTTATATGTTGCATCATTCCAGCAAGTGACATGCATTAAATGCTTCATCGCAGTAGTTTCAAGACTCACTTTTAAACTTTGAACTAAGCCGTATTCACATGTGAAACAGACTCTCTTGTGAAATGGTTCTTAATCAAAATTCGACTGGAAACAGTATTTGGGCTCAGTGTAACATTGGGGAAGGTGCACGTGTTCCAACCCACCATGTTTGTTAATGTGAGATGTTCTCTTAAGACACTCAGAAGGTTTCATGTCCATAAAAGTGTCAATTAATGTGTTTTTAGGGCTCAAGCTCTATGACATCAGCAGTATGTCAGTATGCCATCATAGTATGTGAAGGGCCCTATTGTTTTCCTAAGGATCACCCCCCACCACCATTTTGGGCTTTTTGGGGTCTTAACATGCTCAAAAACTCATGAAAATTTGCAAACAGGTTAGAATCTGCTGTCATTAGGATGCCTGAGAGTCTGGGCCTGGCTGGGGGACCTTGCATGAGATTTTGCTGCATAGCTCATATGCACTTGCACGTATGCATGCAAAACCCGGTACACATTTAGAGCTCACTGAGCCGAATAACTTTCACATTGCATGAAACTCAACAGGAAGTCAGTTATTTTGTGTTGTTTGTCAAAATGCATCTGAAGGAATTTGATATACTCCTCCTAGGGACCACACTGCTATGTGATCTAAACACTAAAATTGTCGAGGGATTTTGGATATCTCAAACTGGTCAGCTGTGATGATGCCTTAAACTTATGCCGAAAAGTGGTTAATACCTTTCTGTGGGGCATCATATTAAGCGACATCTTATTTAGTGACATCACACTGAGTGGCATCATAGTTGTCTAGACATAAACTTCCCCCTTTTTTAAAATGATGTCATAATGGTATTGGGGTATCCCCTTTAAATACATACAGTGCCCGCTGTCTTTCTGGTGTGCCCGGGTGGCGATGGCGCAGGGTGCTTGGTCCCACTCATCGTTGCTTGCAACTAGATATGTATATTTCTTTTTAATTATTTTATTTGTTTACTTTTTGAAACAGGATCAGAGCGAGTGAATGAGTGAGTGAATGGGCACTAGTCAATTGATTCTCTTATGCATCATATGTTTGTGTATTAATAAATATCTTGCATTTCATTTTAATTTTGGTCTGTTGCTATTCCTGTTCTTTGTAAGTGTCCTGTCTGGGAAATCTGCTCCTGAGCTCATAGTGATGTAAACAGCGTGAAGGGCGTTAGTTAGTAAGCATTACACACACACACACACACACACACACACACACACACACACACACACACACACCTACTCAGATACTCCCCGCACCCATACTTGCATACACTCACACACACCTACACAAACACTCACACACATACTCACGCTCACACATACTCCCACATACAGTATATTTGTACCCCATGTGTGTAAATTTCAACATAAGAAGAAATGTTTCTATTTACTGTATGTACTTGTATGTAACTTGTATCTATTTGCGTTTGGCAGACGCCCTTTTCTGAAGGGACTTGGACGTTATCTTCTTATATATCTGAGCAGTTAAGGGTCGAGAGTCTTGTTTAAGGGCCCAACTGGTGACATGTTGCTGGTGCCAGCAGGTTGAACCTTTGACCTTCCTATCAGTAGTGCAACACCTTAACCCCTGGGCTACAACTGATAACGAATAACGCATATTGGTTTCTGGCCTTTTTTAATAAAATGTGCTGGAATGTGCTGTGTGTTTAACCTGCTTCTTTTTTCCCCTTTATTATAAAGTTTTTATTACGTTTTATGTTACATGTACAGCGTTTACCAGACATCCTTGTTCACCCTTATCCATCCTTATCCGGACCGAGAGCATATTGTTAAAAGAGTTTTTTCTTAATGACACTAATTAAAAAATAATTCAAATAAATAAAGATAGCCAACATTTATTTGTAAATTAGATAAATAATGCAAAGAATTTACAAAAGAAATGGTAAAATGCACGTCGCTAAAGACACTAAACAAACCCTTGAGCTGATGAAAAATCTAGAGCTTGCTTTTAATTATTTTTAGTTTTGATATATAGACTGAAAGAAAGAGAAAAAAAAACATCTTGATCTCGTCCAGGTGTATTAGTACATTACAGCGGGTTGAAATACTGCTCAAAAAAATGAAAGGAACAGATACAGTAGTCCTGGTTTGACTTGAACGCCCTTAGTATGTGTAGCATGTACGGTTCAAATGAATTTTTTGTGCGGTCTATTTTCAGTTCATCCTGGAATATCATTCACACACACACACACACACAAAATAAAGAGTAGAGTCACCTGTCCATGAGTGGCTGCACCGCAGGGCTGCTGTATTTGCGGCTCTGTCTTCGGCGGTAGAGCGGAGGATCCGCAGGCTGGAGGCCGGGTCGAGCATGTTCTCTGCCACAGGGTGAGACTTTATCCTGTGATTTGTCTGACGGCTCAATTCCGAGCGCGCTGTGTCTCCTGCTGACGGGGATTTGCTGCTTGAAATGGCCTTTATCCAGGGCTCGGATGGACTGCCGCTTATATTCATCCCTCGCCCAGCGTGCCCTCCTCATCATCTCCTCATCTGCCGCCTTGGAGCGCTGCACTGTGGGGGGGGAGATTCATACGTGGTTCTGGATTTCATAGTACTGATTAATCGAGGGTGAAAAGGACACAGCAGCTGTACAGGCTCAGGCTTGAGAAATAGTTTTAATATTAAAGAAAGAGTAAGTCAGCTTACTAACTGCACAAGAATGAAAAAGTGAACAAACAAATCTGAAAGGTAAAAAAAAAAAAAACTATATGTAGATACTAGCTAGAAGGTACTCACGCTGTTCTTCCCACCGCTTGTCATCCTGATCACTTTGTTTCTGTTCCTGCTGCAGCGACATGTACAGCTCTTTCACTCGCTTCTCCTCAGCACACCGAACCTCTTCCTCTCCCTTCAGCCTCTCTTCTTCCTCACGCTTCTGCACACAAGACAAAGTTCGTTCATATCTCTGACACATTCGGTATTTCCATGACATAATGGGTTCGCATACAAAGCCATGCTAATTTTAGAAAGTAATCTTTTATTAATGCTATCAGCGCGTCAGCATCATGATATCTATGCTTAAGTCCTGATATAAATAGGTGAGGTGGCTATAACATGATGATAAATAAGGCTACATAGCTAAATGCTAGCATGTTGACCTGTACAACGTTTTTCGGCGATAATTCAGGAAATCTCGCACACTGTTTGAAAAATCGATTTAAAGTTTAAAGGCTTATCCGAACACAGAGGCAAAGCTGCCAAACAAACAAGTCCTTTAATATTGTCTGAAGAAGATCCCGTTACTGAGCGCTGAATCATTGATGCACAAGGCCTCAGTGGAGATCTATAAAGCATGTAGGTGATGCTGAAAAAAAAAAAAAAAAGATTACTTCACCTACCCTGGCTCCTCAGAGCACTCTCTTATTTAAACTCTCAAATTAAGTTTGCCAAAGTGAAAATAAACTTTTGGGGTATAAAAAAAAAATTTTTTAGGCTATTAAGGGTTAAGGAGAAGTATGAAGAGATTTAGACCTAAAAGAAAACTGTCGATGCTACAAAATTTTAAATATATATACATGTACAGTATGTGTATTAACAGTTATTGATATAGATATTAACCAGATAAAGAGGTAAGTTTTGGTCTTGCTTTCCAGGGAAGGTCTTCATGAGAGTTAGTTTCATGATGGTGCCTGATGGGTTTCGCAAATGCACTTGACACAATACTGTTCTTGCAGTCCGCACATACAAGCTTGGCACAAGTTTTAACAGGACACAACCCTCCCATTTTAATCCGGGCTTGGCACCGGCACTGCATGCCAATGGCTGCTGGGGTTTGGGCACAAGCTGGGAATCGAACCCGGACCTTCCACATGGCAGGCGAAACACCTACCACTGAGCCACTATTTTATATATATATATATATATATATATATATAAATATACTATAATAAGCCATATTGTTTTAGAATGTAGACAAATGAAGCCAAACCTGTGTCAAAACTGGTTTCGACTGGTACTATATGTGTATGTACAGTACCTTTAGCTCTTCCTGGATGCGTTCTTCTTCTTGCTTTGCTGCTTTTCTGTCCTCAGCTTCCTCTTTCCATTTCCCGGCTACCAGACGGGCCTTCTCTTTAGCGATGGCGTCCCTGAACTTCTGCTTGATCTCTGCTTCCTTTTTTCGCCTCACGGGAAACAGAATTTCCAGAATGTAAGATGCTAATATTCTCTTCTTCCTATAAATAAAGACGCTTCTCCCTAGGTCTGTTCCCTCGACATGCTGCTCTTCCACAGAGATACTTACCACAGCTCTTGAGCTTCTAGTTGGGCCTGCCTCCGTGCTTTCTCCTCCATCAGCTCTTTGATGATCTGCTCGTAAGGTCTGTCCCCAGGAGCTTCACCCATGATCCACACCCACACCTCACCATCAATGCCATGGAGCCACTGAATGTGTTTTCTCTCCCCTGAGGGCATCATCAAATGATCATTTGACACAACGGTAACTTGGCACTCATTCAGCAGTCCAAGACCAGGCTTGAAAGCGATTCAATGTTTAATGGCATTTTCAGAACACAGAGGCAAACCTGTCAGACAAACAAGCCCTTTAATATTTTCTTAAGATGACCTCATAACCGAGCCCTAAATCATTGATGGACAAGACCTCAGTGTAGAGCTGTAAAGTATGAAGGTGATGCTGAAAAATGATTACCTCGACTCCCCTGGTTCCCAAGTGCACTTTCCTATCATCCGTAGCTTTCTCAGATTAAATTGGCAAAAATAAAATTAAACTCTGAGGGTTAAAAATACAATACACGGTAATAAGATGTGCTATGCGATGGATTGGCATCCTGTCCAGTGTGCCCTAAGTCTCCTGGGATAGGCTGTAGTTTATCTGTGCTCCTGTATACAGGATAAAGCGGTTCAGTATATATGATGAGTGAGTGAGTGGGATCATGTACTATTTTTATTTTTATTATTATTATTATTACTATTTTTATATCTGCATAATAAAGAGGGAAGTATGCTAGGGAAAGAATTATGTACAGGGTGGGTGAAATTTAACTAGCCAGAATTTAATGGCTATAGAACTTGTAGTATCACTGGAGTCATAATGAAAACAGACGAAAGTAAAAAGGATTTCATATTTCCCGTGTCAATAGTACGGACATTGGCCGCGAGATGCAGCACATGCAACAGCTACAACATGACCGACAGCTTCACTGTTCAGGAACGAGATAAGATTGCAGCACGCTGTGAAGTGTGGAATTCCATTGTTCTTGTTCAGAGATGGCGGCGTACAGTGAAAGGGAGGAACTCAACACTATGTCCAGAGATAATAGAAAATTTTCCTGCAAAGCTGACGACCACAGGCTCGGTGAACAATGCAAGAAGAGGATTTACTTTAATAAAAATACTTCAATGAATTTGCATTAGTAAAAACTTTATTAGTAATTTTAATGCTTACTTACTTTTCACCCACCCTGTATAATAGAACACTTGACATGAGGTAGCTGGATGAAGGGTCACATGTCCGACCAATCAATGTAGCCAATCCACCCACAGGCATGTTTGCGCATTCCTCGAAAGTTCATGACTGTCTGAAGTGACGTTATTTGGAATACTTTCTAAACAGGAAACACTGCTTTGACAAATACTACATCACACACAGCTTAACCTTTAATGATTCCAAGACAAGGACGAGCCATAGGACCTTCCTACATTCAACCAGAACACAATAGCTGGTGAACATCACACCAAACTGGCACCTAAAAATTAGAATCGTCCTCATTGTTCATCTCGCTTAGTGGGTGATCTTTGAGGACTTTATGGAGCTGAGTGTTCTCACCCTGCCTCAACGATGGAGCCGAGGTCTTCTCGGAGCTTTCTCCTTGCGCCTCTCGCTCCATCCAGCGCCGCACCTGCTCTTGCCGGATCTTATAGAAAAGGATCTGCTTCTGTTCTTCGCTCAGCTCGGCGAGGAGTTCCGGCTCCACGTACATGTTGTGGAGGATACGTTGCATCATCCTGACCTTTGACCTCAGGCACTCCACAACAGGAAAAGGTGAAGGGGAGCTATTAAAAAAAATGTAAAAATTTAAAAACAACACAGAAAAGGTTTGAAACACGACATGATGTTAAAATAGGATCAGTTATTCAAGAGCTTGGTCTAATTCTAGGAATAAAACCCAGGGCTGTGCAGTTTATTAATCGGAAATTAATCAGTGACACGCTGACGTCCTAATGTTGTTTCCAACTCTAAATAATACCCATAATCAGAGGACTGGTTTAACGCACCTGGGATATTTTGTTGAAGTCGTCACTCCTTCTTCATAGTCGTCTTGCTGCGGGTGTTTAGGATTTTTCGAAGCCCTCGCTGTCTCGTCTGTTAGCTGTCCCGCTGTGTCACCAAGGTTTGGAGAGGAGCCAGGTGGACCTTAGTGAAACCGATGACCCCCCGCCATGACGCCGCACCTCCATGATAAGTGCTCTTGGTCTGAGGCTGACTTTAATATGCTTTAAGATGAAACTGAAAGGAATTTGTCAAATGGAAGGCATCCTACAGGTGGACAGGTACAGGCACACTGCTCAGGCTTAGAGGCTCCAGTCAAGAAACACCAGTGAAGGCAAAGATCTGAGTAACTAGATCTGTGTGTGTGTGTGTGTGTGTGTGTATATATATGTGTGTTGTAATTGATATGGGGAGCTTGGTGGATGGTGGAGCCGGGTAATGTACAGTAGATGTTAAATGTAATAAAGCTAAAAAAAAAAAAGTAATTATAATGATAATTTAATAATTTAAGTTAGATTAATTTTATGATAATTTACAAGTTTCTGCATTATACACAGTATGTATACAATATTATATAATAATAATAATAATAATAATAACAATAGTAATAATAATAATAGTAATAATAAAAGCAAAACAAAAGTCCAGTAAATTGGACTTAAAAAAAGATTTCAAAAACAGTGAATTATTATAATAATTATTACAAGATTTCAGACACAGGTTGATTTGCGTTTCCGATTTGCCTATAGCGTGTAATGGGGTGTGTGAGATTGTGTGTGCAATGTATTGGCACCCCTTCCAGTGCGTATCCCACCTTGTGCCCTGGGATGATGCCACACAGGATAAGTGGTGTAGACAATGCAGTGCTGTTTTATATAAACAGTAAAATTGGATCGTGTATGTAAACAGAACACCTGGATAATTATAGATTTTATGGGCCAAAAAACTTATGTCTAATCAGAGGTGTTTGTGTGTATGTGTGTGTGTGTCTGTGTAGGCCTGGCGAAAGACAGGGGGCAGTGTGTATCTGTTGTGAAACTTTTTCAATTTCGTGAGCCTGTTCTTTTAGGTCTGTGTGAGAAACACACGAGAGCTACAGTACGCCTCCATCTGAACGCTTTAGGTTGCCGAAGAATGATGTGAATTATGTCCATTTCCATCAGCTACTAAGCAGGTGAATATTCAGCAGCAGAGAAATAAGAGGACACCAAAGAGAGAAAAAAGACAAAGCAGATCACGATGCGGAAGGAATCATACACCATCATACGCAAAAACAATAACATTTTGTTTCCCCGGGCTTAAGGGAGGTTTTGTGCACTAAGTCTAAAGTTAGGTCAAGTTTCATGAACCTGCGGTGATGTCATTACTAGATCAGCTTATAACGACCGGTAAAAGAAATATGGGCCTCTGATTTGCATTGTCATAGGCAAATAAGCTGTTAACGGACAGAATAGGAAAACTAATCGGGAAAATAGGGACATAGAAATACTTAGAGAATTCTACTCAGGAAAACAAAGATCTACTGGTAATCTTTTTCCTTTTCCAATGAGTTGTAATGCTTGAAGGTTCATAGAAAGGGATATTTGCGCTTGTAAAAAGTCTCAGATAACAACCCCTCCCAAGTCAATATTTCCTTTGACCAAATAGCCCCTGGGAACACATTCAGTGTGAAGATCCGACACGTTTCCGTGTCACATACTTTTGTGACCATGGAATTAAAACATCAGGAACAACATGGACAATAACGAATGCTTTATTTCTGACAGAGGAGACCTTCACACCCGTTTGTTCCTAAATATTACAGTTGAAACAAATTTTAAGATTTGATTGGGATGCATGACAGGATCTTCCATGGCAGGACTGATCATCTTATAAAAAGCAAAAGCTCACGGCAAATGGAAAGATATCGATTTTGGCTTTTTGGGCTATGGAGCATTCGTTTGGCCTGCTCACGCCTTCAGGGCGACGGTCATTCTCAGGAGAGAACCCGGAGCCATCTGTAATCTGTGTCGTCAACAATGAAAGCTTCATTTGGTTACAGCCAGGACGAGTTTAATCCGTCTTTAAAGAGGTCGCAAGCTAGCTTTTAAATCTGCAAGGATGTCAGGATTGATTTTCATGTCCGAAGTAAAGCCGCGTTGCAGCGCATTATCAGTGGTTGTCACTATTCATATTACAAGACTGTAAAATACACAGCCATGAGCAACAGCACGGTGCTCGCCAGCTTAGAAATTCCTGTGACTTTTAATAGTAGGCAAATAATTACCAAAATAACTTTTTAATGATTTATTCTGCATAAACATAATGCAATGACATAGATCTAGCAGACACATCTAATATGCATATACTTACATTCTATTAAAGGGCTTTTGCTATCTTTTTAGGCTATCTTTTTTTAAATAGTGCAAGCGAAAATGTAAGCAAAAACACCTCCCTGTAGCACAATTTGTTCATTTCTAGCAATACCAACAGTTAATTGTCTTGACAACACCAAGAATCCATTTTCCCTGCCAAGTCTAGATGAAAATTAGGATATACGCCCTAATAAATATACACATTATCTGAATGGCTTATCCTTTTGTGTAGGGTCAGGGAGGTCCTATTTCAGGGAATTTAGGGCCCAGGGCATGGACCAACCCAACACAGGGAACAAAGAAATAACACACCCAATCGTATGCTGTGAACAGTTTGGAAATACCAATCAGTCTACTCAGAGGACCAAGCCGTCAAGCATGGGGGGCGGGGGAACATACAAAGGACCTGCTCAGAGGCGCAATTTGAACCGCCAAACATAAAGGTGCAGGTTGACAGTGTTAACCATTAAGCCACCAAGCTGTCCTCCTCTGGTTACAATCTCAACATTTGTACATATGTGTCCAATCCAGTCTTAAAATGAAAACTCTGATCCCATGCTGCTAATCCTACCTTCTAGGAACCTGGTATAACTAACAAGATGGCCAAGAATAAGGGATTTTTCCTGCCAAAATGGAATAAAGAAATTCACTCGTGGTATTAAATGGAAAAATCCCTCATTCTTGGCCATCTTCTTTGTCCATTTGTCCAGTTCAGGATGACAGTCCTATGTCCTATGTATCCTTTTTCTCAGTGCAGTTATTACCAAAAGAAACATTCATTCTGACAAAAGCCAGAGTCCGGTGTTCCTGGAGGCAGGAATCTATCGGTGTTTTGTGATATTGCAACCACTAGCATGGTTGTCCTGTGATGATGCAATGAAAAGACATTGCTACTTCAGTATTTGTAGTTGTTCATAGTATGTGCAAATGAGGGGATAACGATTATGAACATTTAACAATGCTAATATGAAGACAAATAGTAAACAGGTCATATACATTGAGTAATATTGACATATTAAACAATGAAAATGGCAACCATTCAAGCTCAACAAACAGCTGACAACCTTTACTTACTGCTGCTGCTGTTTTACAGCTTTTTGTTTTGTTTTAATTGAAACTGAAAAGCTCACATTCTTAGTATTGTCACCTGTTTTTGACACAAACATGCCTAAAACATGACATATTATTTGTCACAAATTGTCTTGAAAGCTTCAGTCCATTTAAATAACATTATCTGGTTATTCTAATGGTTCATGTCATAATGTGCAACCACAATTCCAAAATGGATGGAAATTGGCAATAAAAACAAAATGTTTGGAGTTGTCACTACCTTGTACTATATATAAAAAAAAAAACAATTACAACAAGTGACAACACATTATACTGTATGAAGATTTACCATGTGAAATTAATTGTGTGTTGAAAATATGCATTGATTTTAAATCTGGTGGCTACAACACCCTCCAAAATACCACCATTAATAAGAAAATGAAATGTGGAAACTGCAAGGTCATGAGAAACAAGTGCTGGTAAATAAGTGAAACAATTATGTTATACTACAGTATAGTATGCAAGGAGTTTCAAAGAAAGGCCAAGTCCTTCTAGAGCAAGGATGGGGCGCGGCACGCTGATTTGCCAACATATGCATCAGCAAATGATCCCGTACTTTCTGGATAACATTCCCTAATACCTAGTACACAATATCATCACAAGAAATTCAAAGAAACCCATCAAATTTCAATGCGTAAAGGGCAGGGCAGAAAAACCCATCTGACATCACTGTGCTAAAAACCATCTCGCTTCTGTAGGGGATATCATGGTGTGGTCTAGGAAACACTTTGGTGGACCTTTGTCCATCAACACCATTTGTCACTGCATGTATAAAAGCAACTTAAGGCTTAAGGAAAGAATACGTCAATATTGTTCAGAGATGTGAAAGGCTGCTCATGGCTCTGTCTCAATTGAGATGGACAGGGGCACACTGGAAACGTGCCTGACGAGTCTGACGAGTCAACATTTCAAATACTTTTTTGGAAAACAACAGCTGTGGTGTTCTTTTATATGTTAAATATGTTCTTTTAGGAGCATATAGCAATATGGTCTGCTCAGATTACACGTTTGGCAACTAAACACAGAGTATGGGTGTACGGGCCTGCCCGCTCCAGATGTTTGGTGCATTATGAAGTGCAAAATATGGCAACAAAGACCGCGTACAATTGTGCAAGAAGAATGGGGAAACACCTACAAGCTACACCTGATCTTGACTCATGAGTAAGCAGCTTTTAGTTTTTTATATATATATATTGCTTATAAAAAGAACCTAAACTAATCATATTGCATATTAATCATATACATTCATATATCTGGTAGTGACATTCCTACATTTAATAAGCAGCTACAGTATGTTTAAAAAAAAAAAGAATTGTGAATGATGACAGCATTTCCCTTCATTATGTACCATTCTAAGCTCCCAGCAAAAAAAATAAAATATGAAAAGACATTTGCATGGCACTCACAAGCATGATCAAAGCCAGAAGTTTGCTTCGGGTCATAGGAGAGTATTTTTGGAGACTAGACAGATCATGGCTGTAATTACAGCTCACACAAACGAAGCTACTCTAGGGCTACTCTTATAATTGTGAACAGAATGAGTGAACAGGGATCCTGGCTGATCACGGGCCTGTTCCTGCTGTTACGGCTGGTGCTGTAATCGTGCCTAGGAATGGAGACGCTCGCTGTGATTGACATAATTGCTGGAACCGATTTGAATGGTAAATTTCTGGTCAGTACTGAGGGTAAAGCTTAAAGGTTTAAATATGTGGTGCATTTTCCTTTTTTTGGGGACCAAAGCTCTTGGGGATTGATGCTGCATTAGTGAACCTACAGGTTGAACCTACAACCTTCTACACATGTAATCGGAACACATCGTGTGTGTGTAGAAGGAAGGAGATTAACTTGAGTGTCAAGCTGGAACAGGTTTGGAGGCTTGAGGGAATCTTAACATTTGCATTAACATTTCGCAACATACGCAGCTAGGCGTTTTAGATATTTGTGTGCTGCCAGCTTTATGGAGGTGGTTTTCCTCCACTGTTTCCAACAATTTTAGCCGATCTGAACCAAACAAACGAAGTTGTGACCCAGTGTATTATTTATTTACTTACTTATTACGTCTTTATATTTGTTTTTGCATGTTTTATAGGCATTCACTTTCCTTATTACCTACAGATGTGGGCTATTCAGCTCTTTTTACATTTTGTACATTAAATGTTAATCGGTTCTATACAACAGATATTCAAGTCAAAATGGGACTTTTAATTGTGCCGGATTAAAGAACACATTTATGAGAAAAAAAAATCTCCTTCATTTCTCTGTATAATCCCCCTGCTACACTAATGCACTTATCCCAGTGTTTCACTAGTGCTTAGATACAATAAAGGTAGAAAGAAGGTTTTCTCAGTACGCTGGAGCCATGATCCGCTTTACATCTGAAACACCGGCCTTCCAGGAACTCCTTTATTAATCAATCACTTCTCTGTTTTTTCTTCTTTTTATAAAGTTTTCCTTTCTCTTTTCTACCACCAGGCAATAGGTTCTGTCTACTCCCTATGCATTGCTTAAAAAAATGCATTTTTTGAATGTTCCACATTTCTATATAAACCATCAAACTCAAACTGGCTTAAACATGCCTGACAGAAAGGTGCAAAATGAAAAAAGTGCACAATGCACAACAAATATGAAAAGCCGAAGGTATACAATGAGGAAATGACAATAAAAACAACACGCAACCTGACACTGTGGTATGAGAAGGAACATACAATGCAGGCAGAAGAATAATGAGACAGGGTGTGGTGAAAAAGCCTCATCATTGAGCCCAGATGTTCCTCACTACTGGGGTGTACCGGTAGGACAGGTAAAACTGCTGTAGGTGGACAAGGCAATTTCTTGAGCATGTCTGTTGATTCTGAAGGATGTGTGTATAAGGAGGTTTCTTTCTAAGAAGTTTTTAGCAAAACTAGCAGTTCCTGTAAGTGTTGGCCTTGAGACTCTACTATATTCTGCCAGGTGAAGTGATGAAGTGGGAGGAAAAGCAGAGATTACAGTATATAGTGTGTGTTTAAGGCACATATATAGTGGGGTAGAGGTGGGCACAGCGTAGCTCTTCTAACTCAGCAGTGAAACTGGAGGCGTTGCTAGGCTTTTTAAATTATCGACATGGTGTTTAGTGTTAATTTATTTTTTCGTCAACAATATTCAATAAAATTTCATCACTCTCGATGTTCACTGATACCCGTGACGTCTCGTTATCGTCTTGGGGAAATTCCTCCACGAATATTTTTCGTCATTCTTTTCATTGATGACCTTTTTCCCCAAAGACGAGATGATAAACAGTATCAGTGAACAGTGACAAAATCAGCATGCGAAAAACTTTATAAAAGGATTTTGGCTAGACTAAATTCACTGTAGGGTTAATTAATAATATTTTTACCCCATTACTACAAATGTTACGCTTTTATTGACTGAAAATAGACTGAAATGCCCAGACTTTTAGTTGTTTAAAACTTGACTAAAACAGAAATAGTATAAGATTGACTAAATAGGATAAAAACTAACAGGGACATTTATCCCAGGACTAAGACTAAGACAAAAATTGAAACAGCTGGCAAAGTTAACACTAGTTTCGAGTTATGCGTGTGTGGTGCAGACTGGTCTACCTAAAGTGAGACAATAACCTCCCTAAGCCTGGCAAAATTAAGAGACACATTTTCACAGCTGTTTGGATTACACCAAATACAAATACAGATATTTCCAGCATTAAACAGGGTTTGGTCGTGACCCTTCATAAAATTCAGGCACCTTCCTAGAACAGTTGTGTTTACAGTTAGATAGATATGATTGCACATTTATGACATGTGACACTTTCATTCAGTTTGGGAGACGCCCTTATCCAGAGCGACTTGCATTTTTATTTCATTATACTGTACATCTGAGCAGTTGAGGTTTAAGGGCCCAACTGGGGCAACTTGGTGGTAGTTTGAACCTGGGACCTTCAGATCAACAGTCCAATATCTTATCCACTAAAAACTACATCACTCACCATTTAAATACTTTTTTTTAAATACATAAATTATTTAGAAAAATACATTTATTACAATTTATTTTTTATTTTTTACAACTTCTAAGTAATTACAACACTCTAAACATATAAAAAGCTACAGTATATCAATGGAGTGCATAATAATAATAAAATAAATAATTAAAATTATTATTATTATTATTATTATTATTAATAATAATAATAATAATAATAATAATAATAATAATAATAAAATGTAATGTAGAAAAGTTCAAATGGGTAAATGCGCAAAGAACATGGTATCCATTTCTTCCTACCTGTGTTGTAACTACTATAAAAATTAATAAAGAGGAATAAATAATAGACACTTTTATTATTGTTATAGCCACTTTCTGCAGGAATGTAGTTATACAAAACAAAAGCCAAATGGTTTTTTTTTTTTTTTTTCCCTACTGGCTCTTGTTTATCTAAACATCCACACCCTTCATTTCATTCTCAGAACCGAAAATGTCATCTTGTTTGCACCATATCAACTTTTGTTACTATAGAAACAATATAGAATGTTTGTGTATAATGTACATAATGCACTGATATAGGGAAAGTTATTAGAATTTTACGATCAAAGTTTTTTCTTTGAGAATTACAGAAGGGTAAAGGAACCCTAGATCTAGGATCTCATGCACAAATAAAAGAAGAACATTCGGTAAGTATTGATGACTGATATTCCAGATTGGGTACAAGGATCATAAAAGCGTTTATAGTCTTTTACAACACAGTCTGGACTTCAAACTTTTTGGAAGCATGTGCCCATGGGAGGGGTACAAATCTACTGCATTTTGTTTGAATTATATTTCTTAAAGAAGATTCTATCTTTTATAACAAACATAGCAAATAAATAAATTAAGATACAGTAAAACACAGCCTACAGTGGTGTGAAAAACTATTTGCCCCCTTCCTGATTTCTTATTCTTTTGCATGTTTGT
>JAOVVB010000023.1:12156115-12168089 GCA_028570985.1 Heterobranchus longifilis | reverse complement strand
CAAACCGGGACTTTTGATAGAGATTGTTTAAAAAAACTGGCTGGTCCGGAACTCCACCTCGGCTCTCCGGCTGGTCCGGGCCTTCACCTCGGCTCTCTGGCTGTTCTGGGCCTTCACGTCAGCTCTCTGGCTGGTCCGGGCCGGCTCTCTGGCTGGTCCGGGCCTCCACCTCGGAAAACTGGCTGGTCCGGAACTCCACCTCGGCTCTCTGGCTGTTCTGGGCCTTCACCTCAGCTCTCTGGCTAGTCCGGGCCGGCTCTCTGGTTAGTCCGGGCCGGCTCTCTGGCTAGTCCGGGCCGGCTCTCTGGCTGGTCCGGGCCTCCACTTCGGCTCTCTGGCTGGTCCGGGCCTCCACCTCGGCTCTCTGGCTGGTCCGGGCCTCCACCTCGGCTCTCTGGCTGTTCCGGGCTGTTCAAACAGATGCAAGAACCCGAAACAAAATTTTCTTTTTAAAAATTTCTTTTATTTTTGTGAAGCTGCTTTGAGACAATAAACATTGTTAAAAGCACTATATAAATACAATTGAATTGAATTGAACCTAGGCAGGCTATTTATAACAAAACTAATGAGCCACCTCGGTTCAGGTGAGTGTTCCCATCACCTGACTGGGGTGCATCCTGGGAAACGCAGTCCAAAACAAACAAAAACACAAAAGAGTCTCAGGGCGCAAGGAAGTTAACCCTGACAACATCATTGGAGAGTCTGAAACGCGGGCCTTCCAGGAACTCCTTTAATAGCCCAACCATGTAGAAATGTTTGGAGTTAGGTCAAGACTGTACTGAGAATGTGGCAATAAGTCCCAGTCGAGTTTTATCGCAAGTCCCAGTTTCACTTGAACGCCCCTCATAAGTGCAACAAGTGCTTAACCATAAGTGTGATTTATAAGCTGTATTCTTCAAGTGTGCATGATGTATACTTTTAAAAATGTAATTCTTTTTTTTTTTGTTTTTTTCTTTACAGGCCCGGAATATTGCTGTTTATGTAGAGTTTCGAAACTCTGATGAAGAGTATGCCAAACCACTAAAGGTAAAGAAACCAAAGTTTCCATCTCTTTTCTGTCCTTTTTCCTTTTCTGTATTATTCAGAAATAGAGACTAAGATGTCCATCCTGTTTCTACACACAGTGCATCTATGGAAAACCAGGAGGCCCAGTTTTCACCACAGCTGCCTCCTCTATAGTTCTTCACCACTCGCAGAACCCCGACTTTTATGATGAGGTTCTTTGCTTTAACCACACCTGTATTCAGACTCATTATTGTTTTGTTTGAGGATTCTGAATTAAATGTTTCTCTGATAATAGGTGAAAATCGAGCTGCCCACACAGCTCCATGAGAAGCACCATCTCCTCTTCTCATTTTTTCACGTGACCTGTGATATTAATGCCAAGACCAATTCTAAGAAGAAAGAGGCTCTTGAAACTCCAGGTACAGTAACAGACTATTTACATACAGTAGAAAGCTGCAAGCTATTTGATAAACAGCTATAAAATTTACCTGTTATACATTCTGTGTGTGTGTTTGTGTCTGCGGGTGAATCAGTGGGCTATGCATGGCTGCCGCTTCTGAAAGATGGCCGTCTGACATCTCAGGAGTTTAATGTGCCAGTTTCATGCACTCTACCCAGTGGGTACCTGCTTATTAAAGAGCCTTCATCCAATAAGGTAAGAGCAAGTGGTTGAAAATTGGTATCTGTTTTAGCTCTTCCTGTGCTACTGAAGACCATGTAGTGATCCACACAAGGTTAAATTTGGGTCTGATAAAAGTTTCTCTGGTCGTCCGTATAAGTGAGTGCTTTCCTATAGGGAGCACCCTTGTATGAATCCAAGAACACTTACAGTAACTATCAAGAACTATTTCTGAAACCAAACAATGAACTAGAACTAAAATCAGAGACTGAAGAAATGCAAGTGATTACATTCAAATGCAAGTGATTACAAATGTTTTTTTTGTAGACAAACAAAAAACTTAAAGCTGATTAAGAGGCGTTACATCATAAAACATCATAATATAGTGTATAATAAATAGTAGCTATAGAGGAAACAATTATAACCTATATTGTAACTCACATAAACAAGTCCCCAGTATGTGGCCAAATTAAACCGAAGGACTGTGCTTGTACCATCTAATAATCATATTACATATCTATTCACTGATGAGCTCAAATATACACAATAGCATTTCTAACCAGATTTCTTATTAGTAAACAGTACAGTAAATGTCAGTAAGAGTAGTAAGTATGAGTAAATGTGGTGTAGCAATGTTCTCACCAGGTCCTTATGGGTTTCCTAGAAGATTACATTTTGTTTTCCACCTTCCTAAAAAGAAAAAATACTAATAGGGATTAGATTGGCTCCTTTTAATCACTGTGGTTGTGTATACAGGTGTGAATGTGTGTGCACGGTCCCCTGGGACTCATAAGGCATATCCCACCCTCACACTCCCAGAGTTCCCAGAATACGATACCGGTTACTTAACATGAAAGAAAGAAAGAACGATTTAGTTTCTGATTAGCGTGTCTGAAAATAATTCAACTCTCCTGTCTCCGATTGCAGTTAAATTATGTCATATTTTGGAACTAGTCGGGATTGGCAGAACCAAAGTTTTGAGCGATATTAACATCAAAGCACATCTGTTTAACTGTTATTTTCCCAGAACGGATCAGATGTGAAATGGGTAGATGGAGGAAAGCCTGTTTTCAAGGTGTCAACACTGGTACTATCCACAGTATACACTCAGGTAAGAAAACAAGCAGCTTTACTTTCATTTGTATTAAAAATACCTAGGTGTCGTCGACATGAATAGAGTTCGAATATTGTATGGACCTTTGCAGGACCCCCATCTTAACCGGTTCTTCCAGCAGTGCCAAAAACGAGAGACAGATCTCTCACAACCACCTACCTCAAACTTTCTCAACTGCCTAAAGGTAAAAAGAATATCCACTGACTTTTCTTCAACAATGTTCGACTAATCATTTCTTTTGACTCCAAATCTGATTCTGCTCGGTTTATCTCATCAGGGCCTCCTTAGTATGGAGAGGAACCACGTAATTATTCGCTTCCTGCCCATCCTCTTTAACCAGCTGTTCAAAGTCCTCATTCAGAACGACTCGGATGATGTCACCACTACCACCACTAGGTATAGGAGGTTTATTAGAGAAGCCACAACTATCACTTGAAAGAAGCATAAAAATAGCTTTGAGATTTTTCGATAATTATATGATGCAGTAAATCAGGGTAGAGCATCTGATTTGGACTGTAAAAAAAAAAAAAAGACGGGCAATCAAATCAGACCGGGACTTATGATTTAATTTCTCATGTATGAAGGTGATTGACATTTATAGAAAACTTTAAGCACAGTATTGTGCAAACATTGCGAACCTATACAGTCCTGACCTCGTGCCAAAGCGATTTTGACATGTTTGGGTCATTAAAGGGGTTCCTGGGAGGCCAGCGTTTCAACGTTCCTGAGAAAACGTTCGACGTTGATGGTATCCAAGCACTAGTGAAGAGCTGGGATAAGTGCATTAGTGTCGCAGGGAAATATAGAGAGAAATAAAGGAGGTTTTTCCTCTCATAAGTCTGTTCTGTTATTCTGAATGATCAAAAGTCCCGGTTTGACTTGAACAACCTTCATATTATTTTGTTTATTTATTTTTTTTTACTTTTTTCACAAATATGTTTGTGTTTCCATCACTGAGGATTTTGATTTGCAGTTATGTGTCATGACCGCCTTTCCTCTTCCTTTTTTTGTTTTCTTCAGGGTCCTAGTACACATCCTTGCCAAGTGCCATGAAGAAAACCTGGACCACTATATGCACTCCTACATAAAGGTGTGTACATTGACCATATCGAATGTTGCACGAGAATGCTAAGTAGTACTGTGTCCTCCCGTTCACTCTTATGCACATGGCCTTCTAGGAAATGCCATGCTTACTGTATATACTGCATTAAAAAATGAAATAAAAAAATAAACGTTTCCCAGAATACCGGTTTAAAAGAATATTGCATTTGCAATTAGAAGTGAGGCATGCTTGACCAAAGGCAGCCCTGGACAGGAAGCTTATCTTCAAAAAGTCATTTGGACATGGACCTACAGACACTCATAGCTCTGGGTGACAAATGTGAAACGATTTTTTTATTTTATTTTTTTTTAAATGGTAGAGAGAGCTAGAAAGCAAGAGGGTAAAACAGGACCTGTTTCATGTTCAATGCAAACGTCCAAGGAGACACTCGATCTTCGGAGGACGCTGAGAGAGAGGAGAAAGGAGGGAGGGTAAACCGATGAGCGGGGCAGCGTAACCATGGCAACTGATTGGTATGGTGTCTGCGCTTGTAACCAGTGAAGAGGTTTTTGCTCTGCTGGTGCTCTGCATTGCAGGGTGTGTATGCATGTATGTGTATATGTGTGTATGTATGCGGTGTTTCACAGGGTCACTGTGACGCTCAGCTTTAAATACGAACGCTCAACACGTATTAAGAGGATGTGAGGTGTAGCAGAGAATAAAAACAGCAGCCATGAAAAACAGCCACATCCTGCATCATTTGTGTGTGTGTGTGTGTGTGTGTGTGTGTGTGCGTCGAAGGAGGAAATAAATAAGAGAAAGGGAAAGAGAGCACTGAGATTACTCACTCTGGTATTATCGTGTCTTGTGCACAATATGCGTACAGTGTTGTTTGTGGATGAACCAGCAGTGCCTCGCACCCTGAATGAAGACAGAGAACAAAAGATCTCTGCCGAGGGTCGAGCGGTTCCTTATTAGAGTCAGAATTTTCATTGTATAAAATGTTTTTATGATTAAATCCACATCCAGAGTTCTGATGAAAAGCAGTAATCATTATAAATAAGTAGTACTAAACAAAATTTCTACACATCACTTTTTGTATTTATGTTTGATTTACATATTAAATGCATGAGGTATTTTACTGTATTAGCGCTCTTGGCAGGTTGGTAAAGCTGTATCAATATCCAGAGGTGAGAAAAAAAAGCTTATTTTTAGCCTGTAATTTACTTGAGAGGTTTTATTATATGATATGTTTAACTTTTACTCCACTACATCCTACAGCAAATATTTGTACTTTTACCTGACTACATTTCTGCATGGCGCTGTGTCTATTGTGTCACATATTCACAGTGGTGTACGGTATTTAAAGCAGGGATTTCGTCACCCGCTCTGACCGTTATGCATACTTGTGTGTTCCTTTTTGGGACGCACTTAATAAGGTTACAGGTGTTTGAAATTAGAGGTAGAGTTGGTTGCATACAGAAACGAAAAAAGAAGTAGAAAGAGATAGAGAGATATTTTTCCTATGAAAAAAGCTATTGTGTTCTGATACAAGCTGAGCACTTTTGATACCAAAAGGTTTTGCTTTTGATATTTTATAACATCATAATGTATGGCTTTTAATATTTTTAGTTTTATGTGTTTTTTTTTAAATAATTGTATGTTTTATTTTGTTTTGTGTGAGGTTTTTTGCTATCTTATAGTCATTTTATTGTCTTTTTTTTAACGCTGTGAAGCAATTTGGTTCAACTTAAGGTGCTATATAAATAAATAAATAAATTGATTGATTGATATTTGAGTAAATTTGAACTTTAGTACTTTTACTCAAGTAGACATGTATGTGGAAGTCTTCTACTTTTACTTGAGTAATATTTTACCTAGCTTTGCTTAAGTACAGGATTTGTGTATGTTGCCCACCCTTGCCAACAGCCTACACTCACTGAAGACACCAACAGTGTCTGCTACATCTTTTCTACAGTCCTTCATAGTGTATCAATGCATTTTTCTTGAAACAGAAAGTGTAAGCTGTTCGAACGATCAAACCATATGTGCCTTAAGCTTGGTCCAAATAACCTTCATTTGGAAAAATCTTTAATATTCGGGAAAAAAAATGATATTCATACTGTCACATACTAGCTTGCCTCGCTCGCTGAAATCGTGGCTCCTTGTCCTACAGTTTACCGCTGCAAACATGCAGGGCATGCATGGTTGAATGTTTTAAAATATTTTTTTTCCTTATTTCGAATGTGTGCTTCAGTTTGTGTTTAAGACTGAGGCGCACGGATTCCGGACCGTGCATGAGGAGCTGGCGAAAGGCATGAACTCTGACCTCAAGAGCAACGAGCATTCGGCTGTGAAAAACATCCTCAAGGTTAGACAAGGCAGTCGCACATTCTTCCTGCAATACATACCTGCCACAGACTACATGTACAATTTTTCATTAATAACTATATTTCACATAGGATATCATTCTTTTTTTTTTTTTTATTCTACAGTTTTCTTGGTTCTTTCTGGAAATCATAGTGAAGTCCATGGCCCAGCACCTGGTCGATTCCGAAAAACTAAACGTAAATATCCATCTTTCACATAATAAGTCTGTTTTTTTTTGAGGCATTGTATTGTTATCTTGCAGAATTAGTTATAAAGATTGTGCCTTGTGTTTGACTTCCTATCCCATGCACACCCACTTTCACTTCAGTATAAAAGCTCATCTGTGTATATCAACAGGCTCATCGGTCGCAGCGGTTCCCCGGCACCTTCCTGAGCCACTTGGAGACTCTCATCATGACGATGTCAGATCACATCTTCTGGAAGAGCAAAGATCTGCCTGATGAGACTCGCAGTGCCAGCCAGGCTATTGCTGCCTTTGTAAAAGTGAGTGCTTGTGCTTTACGCTAGTTTAAGCCCCTGATGGCTGTGTGGAGGTGGTTTCACATGGATGTTGAACTTTAGTGTTTAGCATTTTGGCCTTTTTCACGCGATGTAATTGAATGGACTTTTTGCATTTCTCATGTAACAGTGTGTGTTCTTTCACAGCGCTGCTTTACTCTGATGGACAGGGGTTTTACTTTCAAACTCATCAGCAACTACATCAACATGATCACAAACAGTGACAACAAGGTAGCACAATCCACATTGAACTCCTAAGCCTTTGCATATGAAGTTCGGTTCGCATTCCCCTTCTATCTGCATTATACGAGTCCCCAAGTTTGACTGATTCTGTTTTTTGTTTTTGCGCAGATGCTCTGCGAATTCAAGTTCGAGTTCCTGAGGGAGGTGTGCAACCACGAGCACTACATCCCTCTCAGCTTGCCCATCCCTTCTGCACGAATCACAGGTCAGCCAGCTCCAAAGTCAGGCTTTGCTCTAACCTCATTGGTCTTGTCCTCATTTAACACATACAGCATCCCATTAACATTCTTTCCTCCATTTCTGTTCATCCCATCAGACAAGGCCTCGCCGGAATCACAAAGTGCTCAGGGTAATTATTAAGCATTAAGTAATTTTAGTAAATTGTGTTTATTGGAATAATCTTTCAGGTTAGGTCTTGTGTTACATACTGTTTCACAACATCATGCATCTTTAGCTTCAATTGTTTCAGCTCATCATATCATCTTGTTAAGGGCTTTAAATATCTGACATTTGGTTGATTTCCTCTTTAAAGGTCAAATGACTCTGTCTTGCTCTCTGTCACCCCCTAGTGGATATGCCAGAGTACAGCCTGACTGGGGAGTTCTGCAGAAAACATTTCCTGACAGGTCTGCTGTTGAGGGAACTCGGCTTGGCTCTCCAAGATGAACAGGATATCAGGCACCTGGCTCTGGCCAGCTTGAAGAGCCTGATGGCCAAGCACTCCCTGGATTCCCGTTACGCCTTGAAGGTAACCGTGAAACCTTCTTCAATCCATGCTGTGTATTAATGTATTAATATACCACTATTCAAATATTTATTTAAAGAAATACTCTTTTGCATAGCTCAAAATTGTATTTCAGTAGAAGCAAGTGTGTAAACTTGATAGTTGGTTTATTTAGAGCAAATCTTTTGTTAGTCCATCGCAGGGGTCAAAACACTGACAGGTTTTCCAGAAATGAGAACTAGAGTCAAAATCAGTAAATTAGCAGAACTATGAAACACTACGTATACAAAACAAAAATAAAAACTGAGATTTATGACAATAATGCATGATAAGACTTGCTACAAAGACACAATCGAGCACCACAGGGGAAACCGGATCAGGACGGAAACAGGAACCAAAACTTGTCTCCATGGGAACTGTAAGGTGAACGGAGGATCCGTGATAGTTTGTATCAAAGACTTATTAGGTATATTTTCTTGTAATATGCAGTGTTTTGTGTGTGTGTGTGTGTGTGTGTGTGTGTGTGTGTGTGTGTGTAAATTTATCTGTAAGTAATTAAGTAGTGATCCCAAGCATAATCATATCCATGATCTATACTTTAGGTCTTCATTCCTCAAGCAATGTTTACGTTTGTGAATATTTACAGTGGATTTTTACAGATATTCACTGATCAGCCATCATCTAGTTACAGTGCCATCTGTCAACTGGTGGAATTTATCAGACAGCAAGTGAATAATCAGTTCATAATTAGCAAGAAGGAAAAATGAGCGACTTTGAGACGGGCTAAATTGTGATGGCTAGACGACTGAGTCAGAGCATCTCCAAAACTGCTGGTTTTTCCGGGTCGTGGATGCCCAAGGCTCTTACAGTAGATGAGCATAGGAGGGGACAGTTATCCTGAATGTTTCGATCCCACAGAAGAGCTCTTATAGCACAAATTGCTGACAAAATTAATGGTGGCTACTGTATGATGGAAAGGTGTCAGGATGCACAATGCATCACAGCTTGTTCTGTATGGCTCTGCGTAGTCAGAGTGCCCATGCTGACCCGTCTACTGACGTTGTGCCTCTAATTGAAATGTGAGCATAAGAACTGAACCATGGAGCAAGAGAAGAAGGTTGACCAGGTACAGTAGTTTGCATTGCTTACCCAAAGACCTGCAATATGGGAAGAAGGTGAGCTGGTGAATGCATTGTGATGCTCTGAGCAATGTTCTCTTAGGAAACCTTGGATTCTGGCATTCAGATGGATGTTATTTGCCATTTACTATCTATTGTACCTGCACCTCTTTATGACAGTGGTATTCCCTAATGGCAGTGGCTTCTTTCAGCAGGATAATGCCCCCTTCCACTGTGAAAAAAATCCTTCAGGAATTTTTTTGAGGAACATGTTTAAGGTGTTGAGTTTAATTTGGCCTCCAGCCTGTTGGATGGAGGCCCCATGCGAACATTAATTTAACATCTTGGTGTTAGATTTCACAGCACTCCTTCAGTGGTGTCTCCGCACAATGTAAGAACTCACCAAGCTCACCAAATGTTATGCCTAATCAGTGTATGTGTAATGAGTATTTAATCAGAATCCGTTGGGAACTTGGAACCGCTGCATATGGGATTTTAATGGCAGTTTATTGTTTGTTATTAGCTCATAGTCCAAATGGATTTCATTTTGGGCTTACCCACTGGAACATGGTCTCATTTCTATGGGTTTTCAGATACACTTTTGTGGAGCTTACTTTTAAATAGGATTTAAAATTCCACAGGATTCCGATTGGATTTTTATGAGTTAGTTATTTGAGGGGGGAACCATTCATTTTAGCAGTGTCCCTTATATACGCAGTTGTCATTTCCCATGACCATACTGCAGTATCTCAAACTAGTGAGCCCGCCCCCCGCATCCATTGACTTTACCCATGGTGCCCCATGAACTCCAGTGGGAATCATATGGGGAATTTTCCATCGGGGTCATTGACAGAATTCCTGCAAAAGCCTTGCATATGCCAGAGACTGCTAACTCACGTCAGTTTCCTCTTGATGAAAATGCATTTGGTTTTATCTAATAAGGCACTATGATGGATTTTCAGCGAAACTAGTTTTCTAGTTTCCAGCAGATCAAATCAAGCTATTATGTAGTATGCCACTTTAAACACTGTGTGTGTGTGTGTGTGTGTGTGTGTGTGTGTGTGTGTGTGTGTGTGAGGAACAATGCTGGAAAGAAAAGCACAGAAACAGCAGGAAAATATTAAAGCTCGGTGCCTCCACCCATGTATGTGCAGAGGCTGGGACGTGTGTGTGCGTGTGTGTGTGAGCTGTAGCCAGGTTGACAGATTGTTAAATCCATGCTAAAATAAACATTATATATGCTTGTCCCTAGTATACCTATTGTTTTATACCTAATGTATTGCAGTAATCTGTGTGTGAACAGCAATTCTATATGTGTTTTTGTGCATTTAGGAGAAGCAGGCCAGGATCGCTTCTCTTTATCTGCCGCTGTATGGTCTTATCCTGGACAACATGCCACGCTTCTTCCTCAGAGACCTATTCCCCATTTACCTGAACTCTAGTGACCAGGTAAAACAAATACTGTACACGTACATTTGGGAATATGGAGAAGTTGTGATGTTTTTGGCTTTTAACTTTAAAGTACAGTAAAAATGAGTAGTGTTTAGTATCCGTCTTCTGGACAGATACAGCCTTCCAAAAGACCAGCACATTCTTCATGGTTTATAATTTGTAACTGTAGCATATTCCAACAACAATCCACCCCAGAGGCTTTATTTATAAAGAAGTCGGTACAAAAGTTTTTAATCTGGATGTACTGTTGGGCTCCTTAGACGTCTATTCACAAAAACACAGAAAACTCACTTTGAATTGTCTTATGTATTGAGAAGCAGACAAGGTAAATGTATGATAGTGCTGTTGAATACTTAATTCTGTCTATGTCTATTTTATTAAGATAAATTCTTCCTTTAATTTAAATATGTTTATACATGAATCATTCTTTCCAGTGTATTGAAATAATATGTCATTATTTCAATCGTATCAGCTTATACAGGGATTTGTATGATAAATGCTGAATTTTTCATGTACAAAGAGTGTTCAAGTCAAACCGGGACTTTTGATCGTGCAGAACGCAGTAATGAGAGTACCCGTATTTCTCTATAAATGAAATTGCTACACTAATGCATTCATGCCAGCGTTTCACTGCCATTAAGGTAGAAAGTTTTCTCAGTACACCGGAGACACGATTGATCGAACGCTGGCTTCCTAGGAACCGCTTTAATGGCCCAAACATGTGGAAATGGATTGGAGCAAAGGCAGGACTGTACAGGAGATGTGGCAATAACTCCCTCTATGCTTTGAAGTTTATTAACTTTGTGAGAGAAGAAAGATATGCTTCTGGGGAAATTATTGTTTACAGCTGTTTTTAGTTATAATCCTTTTTGTCAATGTTGTATAAGAAGATTAACACATGACTGTTAAATAGTATGTAAATAATGAACTTTAGCAGATGACCTAGTAGTTCTGTCCTGCACATACATTTTTTTTAGGTCCTTCATGTAGTTTATGAATCTAAAACAACTTGGGTTAAATGCTGTAACTTTTATTGTATTGATGTGCTTGAACAATCCTTAATATTTAGTTTTAGTCATGAATAAATATTAATCTGTTAATCAGACCCTACTGTATATCTGTCATGCACTTAAATGAAATCTTTAATCAACTTTTCAAGTGTCTTAATCGGATTTTCTTTCTAGGGTTCGAAAGATGACGTGAGTGTAGGAGGAGGACTGCTCAGCCAGAGTAGTCACAGCAATCGTCCTGCAAACTCAGTAGATGCTGCCTTATCCAAGGAAGTGCTCAACTCTATTACAGGTGTGTGTGGGATTAAAACATCATTTCTCACTCTGGCTCTGCCTTGTACAATGTGTTTTATATTAAGTATTGCAAATATAGTTCCGTTTTTTTGACTGTAAGTTGGTGTTGATTGTTTTTTTGCGTAACATATATCCTCAGAAATCAGTTTATTAGGAACATCTGTACTCCTTTTTAAACATATGCGATCAGTTAAGGATGTTGGAGAAGCACAATGCATAAAATCAGACAGGGAACTTAAGCAATAAACGTCCACTCAAAAATCTTTTCTTTTAGTGTTCTCATCACTTGCTGTATCCACGGCTAACAACACAGATTCGCGAGGCTCGCTTATCAGCATTGAGTCCAACCCCAGCAACAGTGACCGCAACAGCGAGAAGATGGACGGATGTGAAAAGGTGAGAAGTTCATTCTCAGTATTATCCCTGTACAGCAACACATTCCTAACATGACATTGATATGCTTT
>JAOVVB010000023.1:12129897-12155898 GCA_028570985.1 Heterobranchus longifilis | reverse complement strand
ATATATACAGGGTTTTTTTCCTGATAATTGATGCTGTATGATTGATGATGTGAGTGGATGTGACTTGTTTTTTGTGCTACAGAGGTCATGGTTGCATACTGGCACCGAGCCATTCATCAGGAGATTTCGGATTTCTTCAACATCTTAGAGTAAGTTATTTACATTCAAGGCATTTGGTAGGGTTAGGGTTAGGGTTAGCCTTTATCCAGAGCGACTTAAGCAGTTAAGAGCCTTTCTCAAGGGCCCAACAGTGGCAACTTGGAGGTGCCAAGTATCTTTGATAAATGTTGACTTGATATCCATAATAATCAGTAGTTACACTATATGGACAAAAGTATTTGGCCAAACCTGTTAATTATTCAATTCAGGTGTTGCAATCAGACCTTTGGCAATCTTAATGATTTAGCATACCTAAACATTTATCTTAGACAATGCTTTGCTTCCAACTTTGTGAGAACAGTTTGGGGAAGGCGCTTTTCTATTCCAGCATGACTATGCCCCAGTGACTTATGCCATCCTTCCAAGAAGAGTGGAAGCTGTTCTAGCTGCGAAAGGGGGACCGACTCCATATTGAAGTATATGTATTTGGATACAATATCACTGTAGGTTTGGACAAATACTTTAGTCCATGTAGTGTATAAAGATGAAAAGATAGAGTGATTGACAAATTGCAGATGCATGGAAGGAGTGTGAGCGATGAAGTAAACTAATTCAAGGGTATGTAAATGAAATTGAAATTTTGTAGTGGTTAGCACTGTCCCCTTACACCTCCAGGGTGCGGGGTCGATTCCCGTCTCTGTGTGTGGTTTCCACCCACAGTCCAAAGATATGCAGGTTAGGGTAATCGGTGTTCCCAAATTGCCCGTAGTGTGTGAATGAGTGTGTGAGTGTGAGTGTATGTGTGTGTGCCCTGCGATGGATTGGCACCCTGTCCAGGGTGTACCCTGCCTTGTGCCCTAAGCCTTCTCTGATAGGCTCCAGGTCCCCGCGACCTTGAATACAGGATAAAGCGGTATAGAAGATGAGTGAGTGAGTGAAAATAAAACATGCAACAGAAACCGAAACCTATTAAACTCACATGATTTTAAAAACCTTTTGGTCTTGTGATAAATCGCTCCTTTTATAACTTTATAGCTTTTCCGATTAGTTTTTATAGACACATTCTTTTGTTGGGACACATGTCTCTACTGAGGATATGATGATCACTTAACAGAAACTTCACAGCATTTCTCTGTGCTGTTTCCTGTTTTTAGGTACACTGTGTATTCTTTTTACATGTCAGCATTCACTCTCTCTAATCTCTCCATCTCTCTCTGACAGACTCTGTCTCCAGCACTTTAGGTTCTTGGGAAAGCGACACATAGCCAGGTAACTAAAGTCTAAAGTGGATCACTTATGAGCTCAAAAAAATGTTTGTATGATTTTTTTTTTCCCTTTTTGTTCCATTTGAAACCCGACATGTTTTTCATAGTTTGATTGTAAAACCACTGCATTACATTAGGTAGTTGGTGTCCCTGTGTATGTGTCAAAGTCTTTGTATGAGGAGAAGGAAAAGAGAAGAAAGAAAAAGAATAAAAGGGAAGAAAAAAGGATAAAGCCGAGAAAAAAGGAGCTCTTTCTATTTGGAGCTTGGAGTTGGAAAGAAGCAGGCGAGGATAGGTTTATTATTTATGGCACATTGTATCTCATATGCTTTTCATCACAGTTTTTCATGGTCATTATACAAGGCAAAAGACATGCAATCATTTGAAATAACTCTCAAACGCCAATCTAGTTACCGTCATGGTGCATTGCAAATATAATTATAAATGACCATGTCGCTTATCAACTCCTCAAGTATTAAATTAGTTCCCACATACTTTAACCATGAATAAGTCGGAAAAAGTTGAAAATCAGCTATTTTTCTCACTTCTTTTGTCCTCCCTCCTCTTTTTTTCACCTCACACAGCCCTGCCTGTTAGATTAACTTGTATTCATATTTCATTTTTTATATATACACTACTGTACATGATCAGGCTATTGGAACTGGTGGAACCCAGCGTTTCACTAGTTTTTGGATACCCTCAAGGAAGATAGTTTTCCCAGTATGCCAGAGCCATGATCAGACTGCTTGCTTCATTACAAACCCTGGCCTTCCAGGAACTCCTTTAATGTCCCAGACATGTGGACATTAGCTCTCAGTCAGGTGCCTGTAATGTATATGTGTCGTGTGGTGGGCAGTATGAGGTCATG
This sequence comes from Heterobranchus longifilis, assembly GCA_028570985.1. Classification (NCBI taxonomy): domain Eukaryota; kingdom Metazoa; phylum Chordata; class Actinopteri; order Siluriformes; family Clariidae; genus Heterobranchus; species Heterobranchus longifilis. The sequence goes on along the minus strand of JAOVVB010000023.1, from coordinate 12,153,666 downwards.
CATTGTTCTGCCTATGGTGGGGACCTTTAAAGGAGTTCCTGGAAGCCCAGCATTTCAGACGTGAACGCCTCCATGGCTTTAGCGTAATGAGAAAACTTGCTACGGTGGTGGTATCCAGGTACTAGAAATGCTTGGATAAGTGCATTAGTGTAGCAGGGGGATAATATAGAGAAATAAAGGTAGTTTTTACTCTCACAACTGTATTATGCTGCATTAAGTCCTGGTTTGACTTAAACGCCCTTTGTAGATGGGTTTCTGTTCTGGTTTTCTCATCTACACTCCTTCCACTTCTCTAGCTTATTGATGCATTTATAGCTGTCTCTCATTCTATCTTTCTGTCTCTCTCCGGTCGCTTATTGATTTTTTTTCTCCTTTTATGCCTACTACACCCCTCTTAATCTCTCTCTCTCTCTGTATGTCTCTATCTTTAATTGAAGGTGCATTGGGCAATTTTGCATTTTAGTTGTTAAAAAGTGAAATACAAAAACATTTGAAGATTTTTTAGCTTTTTTGTCATTTTTTTTTTAGATAACAACTATAGTAGACATGCTTTATGGTGGCACAGATGGGCCTTATTTTCCTCCCACTTCACAAAAACATGAATGGACAATAGTAGTGGTTAGCACTTTGGCCCCGGACCTCCAGGGTCAAAGGTCCGGGTCTTTTCTGGGGTCTGGAGATTGCATGTTCTCCCCATGCTTGGTGGATTTTCTACTCCGGTTTCCTCCCACAATCCAAAAACGTGCAGATTAGGCCAATTGCCATTTCCAAATTGCCCGTAGTGTGTAAGAATATGAATTGATGAATTGGCACCCTCTCCAGGGTGTACCATGCCTTGTGCCCAGAAACCTCTGGGATAGGCTCCAGACTTTCTGCAACCCAGGATAAGCAGTATAAAGAATGAGTTAGTGAGTGTGTCTATAACCAAGGAGTAACACATGGTTTAACAATTATTTTTCGCATTATTCCTAATTAAAAGATCAAACTAAAATTAAGCTATTGTCCTTTGCACCTTTAATATATAAGTATGGATATATTTCAGTACAAATTTGGATAGTATACGTAATATTGCTCTAGTCAGCTAAGGTGGTATTTATTACAGTGTTACACATCTCATACACTGACACATTGTAATCTGACTTGGAATGATATGTAATATATATGTTAATGTGTAAAGCATAATTATACCTTCATGTAATTTTGCTGCTGCTTGTTCTGTAATCTGTGAATGAGTTTTGGTGTGCTGTGTGTATTGCCTGGCTTTGCTTTCTCATTTCCATTTCATGTTTAAGCAACCCTTACACACTTAATTCTGCTGTTCACTCCATCTCTTTCTCCATTATCGTCCCCTGGACTGCCTTCCAAACCAAATCCACTTCATCCTAAAGTACTCTTATTTAAAATTTAAATTCTTTTGCTAGTACGCACATGTCAACAGGACATAGTTAGCATCACATAAGGTGCTTGATTATTTTACACTGACATTTGCAAGTTGAACTAGCTTGAACGCTGCCCTTCTCTGAATGCCAGCCTGCTAAATTAGTGCTAAGCTTTCTTTTTTTCTTTTTTTGTACCTGGCTGCTTCAAATGTGATAAATAACTTGAAGATGGTTATAATGATAATGATAATGATAATGGTGCCCTTAACCCCTGCTGTGATTGGGTCGTTGTGCACAGGAAGTTAGCAGCTGCGGTTAAGCTGGCGCAGGCCACGCAGAACACTGGCACTCTGAAGGGTTCGAATGCTTCTACCCAGTCCTCAGGGCTTCTGCCCCAATGGTAAACACCCCAGGAATACATTCCCCATAGAGCCTGGATTTCATTCTGGGCAGAGTAACAGTATTAGCATTTAGGATTCCTGTTAGCTGCAAATCTATTAGAAGTTGTTTATTGTCACAGATATATGTAGCTATGCCACAACTTATTATTATTATTATTATTAGTAGTAGTAGTAGTAGTAGTAGTAGTAGTAGTAGTAGTAGTAATCCCAGCCTTTCTCACTGAGGAACCTTCTTATTCAGGTGTTAGTGGTATTAGCATGTTCCTGTTAGCAACAAATCTAGCCAGAGTTTTATAATAATTTTTCATAGCTTTAATTGCTCCTTCTACAAAACAGGATAATAATTATATGCTTGAGGTTTCTGTCCAAATTATACACAGATCTCAAGGCCTGTTCTTCTAATCACACCAAGCTTGATGTGTCAGAGGTATTAGCATGTTCCTGTTAGCATTCAATCTAGCAGCGATAAAGCTGTGCGTTATCACAGACATAGCCATAGGCATGACCAATATAAGTGATCATTTTATTCTCAAAGCTCATACCTTATGCCTCAGTGATGTATTGATCGCCAGGGCTTACTTTTTTTTTTCCTTTTTTTTTTTTAAACAGAACCAGAAAATGTTAGCCTTATTAGCATGTTCCTATTATTGAACAGTTTTATTGATCTTGCCTCAGCCTCACCTTAAACCGAATTACATTTTTTTAAGTGACAGAGAAGGTTTTTTTATGACATGCCAATATTTTAGACCCTTTTTATAACCTACATTTTTTATTTCATACCCTAGCAAAATGCTGTAATGCTAATATAACCAAAGGAACAGAATTGATGGTATCAATAGCTCATGTATCCATCATTTGTCCAGTGTGAAAACATTTCAGTTCATCATTTTTCATCACAGTTTCATGATGTGGTGTAATACCAATCTCCACTATAGTATACAGCGTTTTCCTGTGACACAAAGTGGCAGCCATCTTGTCTGTATCCAGCATGGCCGTCTCCTTTGACCTTCTGTCTGTGGTATCCTGTGAATGGCTAGTCTTTGTGTATTCTCTTATTTTTGTATGTAAATAAATCCCTGTTCATAACAAAAGAGCTAATATGCTAAAACCATGTTTTATTAACTTTTTGTAGCCTGTGTGAGAGACTAAAAATATAAAAATTGCCTTTCACATATCTAGCGCTGAGGTAATTAGCAGTCTCATTCAAATTAGCAAGAACATCATGGTTTATAAGAACAAAAAATGACGAACATATATGACATCAGGATTGAACAAATAGTCAAATGAGATCAGTGAAGGAAAGTGCATTCGGTTCAGCTGTATATGCAAGTTTTCTTAGCATTCATGCTTTAAAGAGTGAATTACGCTGGATGGTTAAAGTCATGACCCATGCTGTGTCCCTTATTCTCGACAATCAGGATGACGTCAGGTCAGGATGGGCACAGACACGCCCGTTCCCACACCATGCCCATTCTTCGGGGAAAGAATGCCCTCACCAACCCCAAACTGCTGCAAATGATGGAAACAGGTATGCGCTGACCACCTATTAAGCTCAACTTTAAATATCTTAAGGTTAATGGTTGAAAATCCAAAATACTGTGATCTAAGGTCTACTTGGTTGTTTAAAGTCTTAGAATGCACCACATCTACACCTTTAAAGTCCAAGATATTAAAATTAATGTGTAGCCTTATATAGTATGTTAATACCCAGTTGATAATCGAATGTGTGCATTAGATGGAAATTCATCTGAGAATGAGAACTTCAACCCGACAGACATCGAAGCCAATCTATCCACAGAAGTGTCCCTCACTGTGCTCGATGTCCTGGGACTGTTCGTGCAGCACCACAAGGTCGGTAGGCACTCATCCATTTTGTGGAGCTGTGCAAGTTTAATTAATGAGCTGGTAGCTGTGGATTTCTTTTTAAAGCCAAGATATTTTTTACACAGCAGTGCCATCTGGTGGATAAAATAAACAAGAGGGATTCACATGTTTGGTAGGCAGAAAATGCAACTGTGCAGGCGATACTCAGTTCAGCTTTTGCTTGTTTTCCCGAAAACGACAATGGTCACATGAGTGGCCTAATGGTATAAGCATTTGCCATTCTACTTAGATCTAGTGTGTTAGGCTTGTAATCACTTTTGTGTTGTAATCACACATAATAGCCACAGTTTACTTTTTATGTATTATTGAATGCCTACAGTTGCATTGATTACAAATTTAGGTCAGCTCTTCAGAATTACTCATGCCATATACAAGAATAACACCAATAGAGCAGGTTCTTAGTTTCAACACCTTTCTAACTTTTTGTTACGTTTGTACCGGCTTAATAAGTATTTTTAACAGCTTTTTAATTTTTAATATATACTCCAGCCATCTGTCTCTTTTGTTTTGAAAGTTCTTTGTTCTTTTCCATGGTGATGGATGACAAAAGGACTTTACATATAATATTTATAACCCAGGACAAGACAACTTGCAAAAAAAAAAGCAGCAGTAGAGTTCCTAGTAACTGAGAGTATTTATGTATCCCTTATGGGTTTTTAATAGGTTTGGCACATATACAGTACATTTTATACAGTATACTGTAGAGTACAAAATACTATTTTTACAAAATTACTTCTAATAAGAATGATTTTCTTAAAATCCAGACAGATAATTTCCCCTAAAGTGTCATCTTTATTTCATACCAAAAAACCTTTCGCTCATTTTTAAGAAGGGTATCCCTATATACAGTATGAAAGGCACTATACTTTTTATTCTGGAATCTTGTTCAGTAGTGCTGCATTGCATCAACAACACCTTGTTCTTGTTATCAACGTAACAATATTTATATAGAAGTAATATGCATTCATATTTTTTTTTTAAATAACTGCAAATGTTTATTGTGTCTAACATCTTCTCTCCTCTCGTCCTGTACAGAAGCAGCTGCTTCAGGATGACGGTCAGAACTCTCTGATGAAGAAAGTGTTTGACACCTATCTGCTCTTCTTCCAAATAAATCAGTCTACAACCACTCTTAGACACGTCTTTGCTGCATTGCGCCTCTTCATACAGAAGGTACACACACACACACACACACACACATGCATGTCCTACAAAGCTCACTTGTTAAATTAAAAAGTTTATCATATTACCAACTCATTTATCTTCATTAGAGTGTTCTGGGTTTCACAATAAGATCCTGTAGCACATTGAGTATTTGTTTGGAATTTTAAAACACCCCTCTCTCTCTCTCTCTCTCTCTCTCTCTCTGTAGTTCCCTTGCGTGTTTTTCCAGGGGAAGGCCGACTTATGTGGCTGTCTGTGCTACGAGATCCTGAAATGCTGTAACCATCGCTCCAGTAGCACACAGACCGAAGCCGCTGCCCTTCTCTATTTCCTCATGAGGAAGAATTTTGAGTTCACCAAGGGCAAGTGTATCGTCCGTTCTCACCTCCAGGTCGGTCCCTGTTTGTGCACCGCAGTCATTTTTTTCAGAATGTAAATCTTCCTCTTTAACAGGAGTGTCCTGCTGTTCTGAGTGAGGCTCATGTTCTTTCTAGTGCATTCAAAGCCACATCTGGCTGACCGACATGAATAACTGCAGTGTCAGTTACAGAATAATTGTTTACCAATTTAGTCCAGCGTCACTACCTCATCACTCATCTGTTTTGCTTCGCTTCACCGGTTTATCTCACACGCGCATGCTGAATTTAGCGTGCTGAATGGTTGATTGAGGAGGTTGGACTCCTGCAGATGTTAGTTAGGCGCTGTGGCAGAAATATGTTGAGCTTTACTGCTGCAGTTCATCACTCCTTTATCAAGCCAGTGTCACATGTGTTGTGTGTGGGCTGTAGGTGAGGCATAATCGCAGAGGTGAAGCAGTTGAAACTCTTTAATAATGAAAATAGAACATAAACAAACAAACTCAAACCGTGGAACTATGGAGTCATAAACTAAGAAACTATAAAAAATCCCAAACAGCAGTAATACTACAATTTTACAAAACCAGGAACTGAGGTAAACGGCAGACGCAGATACATGTGTCAAACACAACATCTGAACAGAACAGAACAGATGCAAGACCAAAACCAACTAAACACTCGACTATTTATACCGAACTAATGAGCTACCTCGGTTCAGGTGAGCGCTCCCATCATTTGACCGAGGAGCATTCTGATATATGTAGTTCAAGACTAACCAAAACACAAAAGACACATGTCGCACTCTAGGGGTATTTCCCTGACATTACCCCCCCTCAAAAGGCACTACACCGGAGGTCCAGAGCACCCTCCCCAAGGTCCTATGTCAGTCCTCCCGACAGCGAGGCTGCAAAGTAAGTCCCCTGGGCAGGGTGGCAGGGCGAGCAAGACAGGATAACTACAGCCGGGTGTCGGAGCGAGCACTGAGTCGTCGCCGAAGTCGGACGGTGGAGCGAGCAATGGGTCGTCGAAGCCGGGCTGTCGGAGGCGGAAGCACTGGGTTGTCGAAGCTGGGCGGTGGAGCGAACACTGGGTCGCTGAAGCCGGGCGGTGGAGCGAACACTGGGTCGCTGAAGCCGGGCGGTGGAGCGAACACTGGGTCGTCAAAGCCGGGCGGCGGAGGCGGAAGCACGGGCTCATCGAAGCCGGGTGGCAGAGTGAGCCTTGGGTCATCAAAGCCGGGTGGCAGAGCGAGCACTGGGTCGTCGAAGCGGGGCGGCGGAGGCAGAAGCACTGGGTCGTCGAAGCCGGCGGCGGAGGCGGAAGCATGACGTCTTCGAAGCCGGGCGGAGGAGCGAGCAGTGGTGCAAGTACTGTAGCGCATTCTGGGTTGACTGGGCCCTCAGCAGGGCTCTCTGGCTGGTCTGGGCCTCCACTGAGGCTAACTGGAGAGTCTGGGCCTCCACTAAGGCTAAGAGTTTGTCAAGGGTTCTGCATTGGGTCTGTATGCGTGAAGTTTGCATGCTTGGTGGGTTTCCTCCTGGTACCCTGGTCCCCTCCCACAGTCCTGAGACATGCAGATTAGGTGAAGGCATTCCCAAATTTCCCGGAGTGTTTGAGTGTGTGTGCATGTGCGCCCTGGATTGCCCTCATGCCCAAAGTCTTTCTTGGATAGGCTCCATGCTTTCTGCCACCCTGTACAGGACACGCAGAATTAATAGTTGACACACAGCACTATATGTAGAGCATGAAGAGAATATTTATTTTTAGGAAACATGGCTGGTTTCACAGTATACACATTATTTTTTTTATCTTGCAGGTCATCAAGGCTGTAAGTCAGCTAATTGCAGATGCAGGTATAGGAGGCTCGCGTTTCCAGCAGTCTCTGGCCATTATCAACAATTTTGCTAATGGTGATGCACCTCTAAAAGTAAGTGGCACACTTCCTCAGACTTCTGACATTTACAGATTTTGCTCTTGTGTTACCCGGAAAAAAAAAAAAAAACACTTTTATTTTTGTTTCTTGTCAGAACACGACATTCCCGGCTGAGGTGAAGGACTTGACGAAGCGAATCCGTACCGTCCTGATGGCCACTTCGCAAATGAAGGAGCACGAGAAGGACCCAGAGATGCTGGTAGACTTGCAGTACAGCCTTGCCAACTCATATGCCAGCACCCCTGAGCTCCGGCGAACCTGGCTAGAAAGCATGGCCAAGATCCACGTCCGTAATGGAGACCTGTCTGAGGTAAGAGACAGTGGGTTGTAAAGATAAACAACTATAACCAGAATGTTAATAGATAAAGGGGAAAAAAATGAATGAATGCTGTGTGTTTCAGGCTGCCATGTGCTACATCCATATCTCTGCCCTCATAGCAGAGTCACTGAAGAGGAGAGGTGAGTTCCCCCTGGTGACCAGAAAATCTGCATGCACTCACTGGCAGTTGCTTGGTTTTAACTGGAACATCTGTGGCATGCCTTTTTCTCAGCATACAGTAACCGCTATCATCTTTTACCCTCTGCTTCTCTTTTCGCATAGAATACTGCAAGCTCTTATAGTGTCTGTCGCCTGGAAAATGGATCATATTTTCTTGACCCCCCCCACGCCCTGTAGCTATAATGAGGCCTTGGTGATTGTCCGGCTTTTGTGTGTGTGCATGATTGAGAACGAGTGCCACAGCTTCCGTGCATGCTTCCGCTTTCTCGTCAATTTTTGCCTGTAGAAGCATGAGCTAAAATGAAGTAGCTAAGAGTCCAAGCAACAGAAGTGAACCTGTGTTAAACCTCCTGCCCCTTTGCAATCACAGGTTACTGGAAGCCTGAAAAGGCACGGATCTCAAGCGTGAGCACAGAGGAGGCCAATGTAGTTAACTGTTGCCCTTTACTAACCCCCCAAGAAGGAGAAAGTGAGTGTTCCTCCACTTACCATGTCTTCAAATCTTTTCAGTCTAGTAGGTGTTGAATGTGTTGTACGTCCTGGACTAATCTCAGGAAATTCCTCGTTGATTTTAGTCCTATTATTATTATTATTCCTGTAAGGCCCGGTACCAAATCATACACCGTCCGGTACCGGTGGTTGGGGACCACTGCTCTAACAGATATTCTCGAGTGTGAACTTTTATATTTTATGGTGAGTGCTGAGGCTTAAAAGCTTGACAAAGGTGTTTTATGTTTAGTGTCATTTAACAGATTCCAGTTTTCCAGACAGATAGTTAGCACTGTTAACACTTAGTGCTTAATTATTAGTGATGTGTTCATTGCTATAAACAAGACAATAAGACAAGCAGCAATTTTGATTCAGTTCGCCACATTTGATTAGTGATTAAGATTCTGAAATAAAGGTTAAATTATAAAAGTAACTTTTAAATTCCCAAATTCCCAAAATAATTCTCTGATTATTATTATTATGTATAAATTGATAAAAAAAAATTATTGTGCATGCTGGTGGCGTTTTATATCAAATGTAGTCGTTTCCCAAATGGAAGCAAATTTATTAGTTTAAACCACAGTGTAAAGAGGCACCCAGTACACTTTTATGGCTTTTTTTTTTCTGAGGCTTTATATCTGACGGCCTATATGAAAGGGTCTCATATTTTACAATTTCTTTAGCAATTTACCATAGGCATTACTGTGTCTTTATAAATGACTACTACTGCTGGGCCACGCCACAACAGGGAACAGCAAAGCTGAGCAGCAAGCCAGGAAGGGTATCTTCTTATATGAGGTCACAAAAGGAGAGATTTCAATTACCATGTTTATGCTCTAGCCAATACAAAAAAAAGCAAAAGCACCAAAAGCTGATCATTTGTTTCCTCACATACAGTAGTTTGTTTGTGGAGACCCGTTTGATGACTAAAAAGTAAATTTTTTAACCTTAAATAAAAAAATAAAAAAAATACCCACAACTTTTTCCCTTAATGCACACCTCTTTTCAGATCTGTCTATTTTGAGCTTCAAGCAGCAAGAATAAACATCTTTCCATTCATTTGATGTCACTGATCAGACCAGAAAACCTAAATAAAAGTATAGACTGACCTTTTGTAGCTTACTCTTTAAACAGCTTCTGATCCAAGTCTTTCTAGTTCCTTCAGTGGGAGCTGAAACAAAGAATCTGTTGAATCTGAAGTCAATTTGCTCCATGTTTTGGAAAACGGAAGTGATTCCACTTCATGCTCATTCTTTGTTTTATAAATTGATCAGTACTGCAGCAGTAGTTTAGATGCTTACGGTACTTCGTTCCACCTACAGTATATACCGGACTGTGTTCCACCAGTTGATGCGCCTGTAGATGATGTAGATGGTATAGACTCTTATTTAAACTTGTGCTGTTGGTGAGAAAGAAGGGACTTTTGTGAAATAGCGAATGAAACAGTGTTGGCTGGCATTCACCTTGCTGTCCACCCAGTGTGTCAACCGTGACTGCATGCTAGTCACAGATCACATGTGCACTGAATATTTATAAAACTGTGAAAATTATACATAGTTCTTGGGAAAAAAAAAACATGAAAATGTGAGTGGATGAATGGTTGTGTGAAGTTGTGCTTGAGTGATTTTATACTGGGATAATCATTTGCTCTAACTTTCTTTGTGGCTCTGGTTGGGACCTGCAGCCTCATTTAGTATGGGCTGGCCTGCATTTATGAACATCTCACCCAACGTGCAGGAGGAAGGAGCCATGAAAGAGGACACTGGCACCCAGGATACGCCGTACACCGAGGTACTGAACGAACTGTCTTTCAGCAGCTGTGGTATTTTGCTATTTAATATGACTAAAGGTATTTGGGTGTGTCTGTTTTATAGGACACACTGGTGGAGCAGCTCGAGCTGTGTGTGGATTATCTGTGGAAATCTGAACGGCACGAACTGATAGCGGATATCAATAAGCCCATCATTGCCGTTTTTGAGAAGAGACGAGATTTCAAGGTGAGTCCCGGACCTGCGAGCGAGTTTCCGATTGAGAACATTTTCCTTTGCAAACTGAACCATTTTAATTCTGTGTGTGTGTGTATGCATTTTTACAGAGGCTGTCCGAACTGTACTACGACATTCACCGCTCATATCTGAAGGTGAACGAGGTCGTGAACTCAGAGAAGCGTCTTTTTGGCCGATACTACCGCGTGGCTTTTTACGGACAGGTAAGGCGCGTGTATAAGAAGGATGAGCGTACGCAGATTTCGGATTTCCCAGCGCTGTTCATGACTCCAATTTAAAAACAGATATACTCCTGTTGGAGTAACGTGGCTGGATTTTACTGTACAGAAAAGAAACAAGCATTAATGGTACCGTAGTAGTGGCAGTAGTAATTAAAAATAATGACGCAGTTACAGTAAGTGTATGCTCTTCATTGTCGGTTTTAAGGATGATCTCACATGATCATCTCTCACATTGATTTCTTTAAATCTTTCGTCTGTTCTCTTCTTTCTTTCGGTTTTCTGTGTCAGGCAGTGGTAAGTTTGGTACGTTCCGTTCACTTCATGACATTTTCTTCCCGTTTCCTGCTCTAAACAACTTAACCATACGTCTTCCTCCTACACAGCTAATTTTTAAATATGTTTTTTTTTTTACATACATATTTACATACATATGTATGTAACACTGTATTGCGCTGTATTTTTCCCATAAGTCACCCTTATGTCTATGCCTAACTTTGTGTATGTGGAATATGGAGATATACTGTAACTACAGTATACTTTTATAGATACTAAAGCTCTCAGGTCAGACAGAATTATCTGAGTGTTTGGGTGGTTTAATCCATGCTGTTTCAATCATTACAGCCAACAACTAATAGCGACGTCTTTGCAAAATTTATATTAACTGCTTTAACATTTGGACCATGTGAAAGATGTTTGTGCTTGCATTAAAATAATCACAGGTCACAGCCATGACAAAGAAGCATAATGCAAGATAGACAGTTATTAACGTCGCGGCCACATGAGGACAGTGTACACCAAGGATTAAAGCAACCTGATATCAATACTAACAGTGGTCTGTCTGATAGGGATTCTTTGAAGAGGAGGAGAGTAAGGAGTTTATCTACAAAGAGCCGAAGCTCACAGGCCTTTCGGAGATTTCTCAAAGGCTCCTCAAACTCTATTCTGACAAGTTTGGAGCAGACAATGTCAAAATGATCCAGGACTCCAACAAGGTGCATTTTCTGATTATCCCTTCACTAAAGTGTATTTTCAAACTATTATGAAAAAGTATTGGTTGTTCCATCTTTTAATGCGACATTTGTCTTGGCTCAGGTGAACCCCAAAGATCTGGATCCTAGATTTGCCTACATTCAGGTCACGTACGTGGTGCCGTACTTTGATGAGAAGGAGCAACAAGAAAAGAAGACTGATTTTGAAAGGAATCACAACATCAATCGCTTCGTCTTCGAGACACCCTTTACTCTGTCTGGCAAAAAGCATGGCGACGTGGAGGAACAGTGCAAGAGGCGCACCATCCTGACCAGTAAGTCCAACTAAATTTCTTGAAAAAATAGGCGCTATTTATATAAATGCTTGTTGTTGTTTTTTTAACTAGAAGACACAAATAAATAATGGAGCTGTTTGTAAGATTTAGAGCCTTGTGCCAGTCTTCCCACTTCCTCCACACTGATCCCTCCATTCTGTTGCAACCGATAAATAGCAAGCTCCATGTTCCCGTACCTGAAGAAGCGGATCCAAGTGGTGAAGCAGCAGAGCACGGAGATGAACCCCATCGAGGTGGCGATCGATGAGATGAGCCGCAAAGTGTCTGAACTCAACCAGCTCTGCAAGATGGACGAGGTGGACATGATCCGGCTACAGCTCAAGCTTCAGGGCAGTGTCAGTGTGAAGGTACGTATCCAAAAACACACACACGCACATCTAGGATGATTTATCTTGAATATACAAGTGCAACTTATTTCCACTTGAACAACTAATATTGGGTGACATAACAAGCTTCCATTGCTGTTCAGTAAACTTCATGAGAGCACACCAGTCTTTTTTTGTGGACAGTTCCTTGTCTTAGGAAGAGGCACCAGATTTATTGGCTCCCAGTTTCACTCATAAGAAAGCATCTCGCCAATCACAGATCATCCAGCTGGTTTTATGTCACACCAAATGAGCTCCAGTATGCTGACGCTTCATCTGCTCTGGTATTTTTTGCTGCTCACAATGGCAGGCACTGTTGGTTAGGGTTTCAATGTCAATACATAGGAGAGGGCAGATCCTTGGTTGCACATCTTGTTTGAAATTAGTCTTTTTGGCCAGCTGTGTCCTGTGATGGTCCTCAGGTGTTTCTGATGACATGCATCCAGTCTGTTGAGCCTTGTCTTCAGTGCCATCTTGTATCTCTGGCTGGTCGTCAACCAATGGACTTGATCTTATGCTGTTCCACATTTTCTCAGCTAACTTGACCACCTGCACCTGTTTTTGACTTCCTGGCTAGATATATGTGAGTGAATATGGTCTTTGTTTCATTCATGAAGACTTTGAGGTGGTCCGTGTCTTTAGGATGTAGCTCTCTATGATGTGGGTTTTCCTCAGCCAAGAAATCCCCATCATCCACCTAGTAACGTTCCAATTGCATTCAAATTTCAGAAACAGGGGCATTGGGTCTGGTGGAATGCCAGTGTAGTGTCTGGCAGCAGGAGGATACCAGGTGAGGTGAACGGGAGAAAGGCTGTCGTCTAGAGGAGTCTCAACGGATGTCCCAAATTCTGCAGGCATTTCAGAATTTATCTGTCTTGTACTGTACCTGCTAGAAGGGAATTGTATTGTTTGCGGTTTCTCTTAATCACACACAGCTTGGAAGAGGACATCTGGGATCTTTTTGCACTTGATGATGATTGCTAATCCAGCAAGCCTGCGGCCCCACACAATGACGGCACAGTTCCTACAGCTTTCGGATCCCCTTCAATATGGTGGCGATGGACAGGATTTCTCTTAATGATGGGTCTAAGATTTGCTGGCGGACTATGGTGCTTCTTTGATTCTGGCAATGTGATCATAGTGCAGTGTTTCTTTGGGCTTGTGTAGTTCAAATGACATATTGATTATGCATGTGATGGGGCCCGCCCACAATGTCTTTTGCATGTTTAAAGAGTTACTTGTTGATGTTATCATGGATGGCTGCATGACTATTTCGCAGTGCCAAGATGGCAGTAATGACCTGAGTGGCAGACCATGATGATCTGTGAACTGCTTCTGGAACCAGTGTTTTGTTATCTCTGCTTTATCCTTGTCTGTGATTACCAAATGTCCCCTTTGTTATTATAAACTTTGATTGGGGGATAGTGGCGTTACTGATTACAGGTATCTGGTTGTGCTGAACATCATCCCGCAGTTATTAGTAAACGTGATTTCCCCCTGCCAAAGTGTCTGCTTTTTCTGTAGCAAGGTCTTTAAGCCTAGTTGATATGTACTGTAGCACAGGATATGGTTTCATTCCTTCCGTAGGTCTGAACGAGCTTGGCTTTCAGGTTGCTGATAGATATGCAGTCTGAGGTCTTTATGCTTCTTGGATAGCTGAAGCACCAGTGGGTGATTTGTATGATGAAAGAGTTTCCCTTTCTTTTTTATTATTTTAAAGGTTGCTGTCTGACAGGCTCATCAGTTCTCCATCTGGATCATCTGCGTTGATTCTTTGGCAATCTGGCCTGCTGTATTTCGCTCAATGCTTGTTGGGTGGTATAATCCACACCTAACTTTTCAACTTTTTGATTTTGATTTGGACAAGAGTTCTTGGCTCTTGACTTATGTTACACAAGTTGTTCAAGTGAAGCATAGTGAACAAGCCTGTGATCTGAGTTTCATACTGATATGCACTGCCTGACCAGCAAAAGGTCACCATTTCAGAGGGGCCAAATTATTGGGCTGCATCAAGCAAAGAAAACATTTAAGGAGATTTTAAATGACTGGAATTGGGTTAATGACACTTCAACATATTATTAAAACCTGTAAGGATAGTGCTGAACCAACTTTGCGGAGGAAAACAATTCACAACTGGAGATCACTTAAACAGCTGGTGAAGCTGGCTAGGCAGTGTACTAAGTTTAAAGTGCTCATCTTAATCCAAATTGCCAATGATGTAATTATTTTATTTAAGAGTGACATGTATTTTTTGTTCGCTCAGATGCTAAAATGCTAAATACAGTAGGTGTACTGAAAATTCTTGTCAATTAATTCTAATATACAGTACTTAGTATAGAAGCAATAAGCTATCAAAACAAGCTCTATTAATACGAACTCGTATTATAGCACCTTGAACACTTTCTGACCTGTCAGCAGTGAGAACAATGTTGATCTATAAGTATTTTGAACGTTCTCTGCAGGTAAACGCCGGACCAATGGCTTACGCTCGAGCGTTTTTGGAGGAGAAAAATGCAAAGAAATACCCAGACAACCAGGTCAAGTTGCTCAAAGAGATCTTCAGGTAAGCTTTTACTGCTCTCTGTGCTTCTGATGTTTGGTATTTGAGCTTAGAACTTAAATTCTCACACTCTTCTTAAAACAGTATCACAAATAGTGTCTCAAAACAGTCTAGCTGCTCTTAAAGTTAAAAGCTTTTTTTCTCATCACATATTTAGCATGATCTAATATTGTATAAATAATGTTCATTCATTTGGTGCTAATTTTCTATTTTATTTGGCCACTGTATTTTAAAATTATCATAGATTAGACATGGCATCTACAAAAAGCGAGCTTTAGACCTAATGATTCTTAGATGATCGGTTGTACTTCTCTTCAATCAATGAAATCTTGCCCTTCCAGTTACTCAGGTGCTCTGTGTCAATCCATTGTTTGTCTAGCAGTCATTTCGCACTTATTAATCTGTTTGCAGAGTCTATACCTGACAAAAGTGATACTTTTATTTGTTTTGTCATTGGTCAGAAATACATTAATGGAACATACAAAACCCTTTTGCCAAGTGTGTGTGTAAAATGCTTTGATACTGTATGTATTATTATATGTCTATGTTTAATAATAGTATTTTATAAATTGCATTATAATCCCAGTCTTTGCGTCCTCTTGCAGGCAGTTTGCAGATGCATGCGGTCAGGCCCTGGATGTGAACGAGCGTCTGATAAAGGAGGACCAGCTGGAGTACCAGGAGGAAATGAGAGCTCACTACAAAGACATGCTGAACGAGCTCTCGGCCATTATGAACGAACAGGTCCGTAATCTTGCTCACTAGCTCAGGAGTTCAGTTAAATGATTACTCTAATACTCTCTGTTTACCTCAGTAAGTAAAGTGTAGAGTACACAAAACACATTTTTGTGTCTGCTTTTTTTGTGGTTATTTATGTTTTGTCTCTTTTGGCATGTTAAGATCTCACATGGAAGACAGTCAGTCATAGAACGACCCAACGCCTTCTAAGCTGCCACTCGCCATCCAGGAAGATGATTTTTTTTTTTTTTTACTTCAAGACCCTTATCAGTGTTACACCCAGTTTAAACCTTGAGGACATTGTAAGGAAATGAACAAACTGGAAAGGAGAAGCAATAAGAGAAGGCTCAGTAAGAGCGACACGTGTATAAAAGGTTACAGTCCTGTGGATGACACAGACCAGGCAGCTGTTCTGTTTTTGGTTGTGAAGGACACAGTATGATTTTTTTCTTTTTCTTTTTCTTTCCCGTACTTCTTGTACTACCACTCGTACATGCACACACAGACACACTCCTCTTATATACACTCAAATTCACATATGCCTTCTCTCCTAGACCCTGTTCCTCTAGAAAACAGTGACCTTAATTAGCTTGAGGTGTGTTCAACTACGCAAGACTTTCTTACAATCTCATTAGAGGGCTTTTACATTCCTGAATCCCATTGTGATTTACATTCACTCCATAGATCATCGGCTGTTTTAGGAATTTAAAAGGTATCATTAATGTCATGTTCCATTTTTTTCTAGTGTATCCCAGATTGTCTTGATGAACACACCTCTAGTTTGTGTATGAATGTAGACATGCTTCAGATAACAACATTGTATCCTAACATTCACAAATCTCTCGACTCACATTTTGGAAACAGAAATGTACCGCTTTGTAAGCTTTTTATGACTGAAAATGTGTTATTATGTCATGTATTGTTTAAAATTTGTATATAAGAATTAATAATATTTAAAATGTTTTGTTTTATATAAATATATAAACAATATATGACATTTTGTTGTTTTGATAAATTAAAGAAAAATGAAAGAATTTGGCTTTTATGTTTGTTTGAATAAATGAATGTATTATTGTATTTACTGAGAAACTATAAAACAACAAAAAATATCTATCTATCTATCTATCTATCTATCTATCTATCTATCTATCTATCTATCCATTCATCCATCCATCCATCCATCTACACTGCTGGCCCAAAAAGTCACCATTTCAGAAGGTATTGGGCTGCGTCAAGCAAAAAAGACTTGGATGGGAACTTGAAAATGCTGGAATTGGGTTAAGAACCCTTTAGTACTTTATCAAAACCTGGAAGGATAGTGTTGAACCATCAACTTTGTGGAAGAAACGTGGACAGAAAAAAAAATCTGAGGTGAGATTCAAGGTCCTTACCCTTAGAGTGGGGTACCAGTGCTAAAAAAAATGAGCCATTGTGCCCCCACCTTTTTTTCCCCCTTGTACTTATATATTGAGTTCACGACTTATTCTTCAGGGTGGCACAGTGGCGGAATGGTTAACAGTCAAAAGACATGCAGATTAGACTAATTGCCGTTCCCAAATTGCCTGTAGTTTGTGTTTGTGTGTAATGGATTGGCACCCTGTCCAGGGTGTACCCCACCTCATACCCAGAAAAATCTCCTAGTATAGGCTCCAGGCCCTTGCGACCCTCTACAGGATGTGGTATAGAAGATGAATGAATGAATCAATTCTTTTAGCGGTCTTAAGATAATTGAAGAAGCACGTAGCTAATGTAGTAGTAGCATACTAGCATTGCATCTTTGTGGCTGTATCGGTGTTACAGAGATTCTGACAATTTACATCCAGGTCCCTCAAGTTGTCTGGCAATGCTAAGGCAAACTAATCAGGATGACTTTAATGTCCACATTTTTATACAGTAATAAGATGCAGATTCCTGTGTTGCCTTCTCAAGTGACGGATGCTATTTTTTAAAAGTGTTCAGCACTGACAAGCGTAGAGGTATTTTCTCTTGAGCCAGTCCCTCCTAAGTAAATTTTGATGTGCTCATCCATCTTGATGTACAATATGCCATATCACACTTTTCTATCACTAATCATCTTTCTTGCCTTCTTCCTTGCTTCATCTAAAGACCTGAAAATTGAACAAAAGCTCAACTATTTTTATCCGCAACGTAATGAACGTATTCTGTTTCTTCTAATGCTTTGTGCTGTAGGTTTATAGTCACAGGTTTTCCTGGTGCTGTAACTGATCAAGGATCCAACCTGTAATTTACATCAGTATTACTAAGGACAAACTCAACCAATTTTCCATCTCAATGTTGCAATTTAGACGCTTCGGGTGCAGCTATTATCCAGCTGTGTGCTGTTAATTTCCTCCGCCTTTTTTCCCTGAGACAGCGTAATTATAGATAATTGCTGGGCTTTTCAGTCGCCTGGTGAAAAAGACCCGTATGAATTGATCATCACAATCTGCTTTCACAATATCTGTCAGGGCCTGAGAAAATGAGGTGACGAAAGCCTTTTGTATCCTAGTGCTGAAAAACAATATATATTTATCTTCCCATCCTCAAGATAGTGAAATGTCTATTAGATTAGATAGTGAGTCTGTGATTGTGTTTGTTTGATAGAGTGCGTTAACATGGTTGTGGTCATTGTGTTGTAATGGATGTGTTATGACAAGGTTGTAATTAATGGAAGACATGACTAACTTTGCCTCAGACAAAATACACTAATCTGAGTTTTGGTCTGGTATTAATCTTTTTTTTTTCTGTCAAAAAAAGGTAAGACTATTTTTCCAGTTACAGTAATGTGCAATATTAAAAAAGCATGTGTATTCTAGAAAGTGAAGGTGCTTTTAGTCAAATAACTATGGTAAAGGATTTTAAGGGAATCAAGTTTGCCTGCAAGCAAAGGCCTGCATCATGCCACAAAAACAGCTAAGGGGATTAGTAAAATTATTGGAATTGGATTAAGAACGGTTATTCAATTCTGAAATAGTGATGACGCTTCAATTTCATAGGAAAAATTGTTTACAAATTTTTTTATGAATTTTATGATAAAATCATTAATATCATAGCTATGTTTAAAAGTAAAAGCGAGAAGATTTCATACTAAATGCGCTCTACTCTGAATTGAGTGATGGGCATGTCAGGGTAAGGAGGGAAGCACATGAAGTGAAGAACCTATTAGGCATAATGCCCGCTAGACAAGTCTCTGGAGGCAGTGTTATGATCTGGGGTTGCTTCAGTTGGTCAGGTCTAGGCTTAGCAACATTATGTGGCAATAAAATGAGTCAGACCTGTAAATACTGAATTATCGATCAGGTTATCACTGATCGAGGTGGTCAAACAAAGTATTCAAATGTGTGTGTGGTTTTTTTTTTGGACAAAGGGCAATGTATTTATACATAGTTGTTTTGCAGACTATTGCAGAAATTGTAATGATTAGCAAATTGCTGTGGTATATTGTAGGAAGAATAAAACATTTCTGGAACATTATTATATAGGAAAAGAATGACTTTTGCTTCCTATTTCTGTGCCATTTCTTCCTAAGACCAAAATATTTGTGAAGGACATAAGACCAGGCCTTTCAAAGGATATTGCCATGATTTATTCTTTCTCTTTGCTTTTCTGGCCTTTTGACTTGACATGCCTCATTTCTATTAATCAAGTCACCTCAACAGGCATCACTCTATTTAAATGGTGACTTCAAAGCAGAGTCCATCAAAGAGGTCAACTAGGCTTTGATCAAGAGGCCACTCTGACATCGTAGAGGCCATGATGAAGTCATGTTTACTCTTTTATTTCCACAGATAATACTGTATTATACTGTAACTTGTTTCGCTTATGCTTTTAATGAAACGCTTGCAACTCAAGAGATTCAATTATTAGAGGTGGTATTAAATTAAAATTGAACAATTTGTGTTATATGGAGATGTCAACATTGACTGTTTAAAATCCTCTCGAAAAAAAAGCCTCCAGTTTTTTCTTTGCTTTTTTTTCCCTTGAGGCAATAATTGCAAACAGCAATCAAGATTTTTAAGGGAACCCAGTATGGGCATCTTCAATCTGGTTCAGACAAATATCAAAATAATTAAAAAAATAATAATACTAATGAAATAATAATAATCATCATCATCATCATTATCATCATCATCATCAGAAAAAAAGTCACACAAAATAAACATTTTCGTGTGGTGGTGCCACAGCACAACTGTTTTGGGCATGATATCCACTTTATTTCTTGTAATATGTTACAAAGCAATCGAAAAAGCAAACTATTTAAAGGAGTGTGATTTTTTTTAACACATAGCATGCCTCGATGTGAGTGGTGAAGATGGATATGTCAGGTTAAGTTCAACACATTTTCAATCAGAAATATTGTTTCAAAATGTGATCTATAAAAAAGTTGAGCAGAATGTTAAAGGGTTCAAAAAAATGAAATTCAATTCACTTTAATTATATTCACATAGTATTTTTAACAATGGTCAACTGTCATAAAGCAGCTTTACAGAATTTCAAAAATATGGAAATAAATGAATAAATGTAAGGAAATATGCATAAAATATACTGTGATTATCAGTTTTGTCCCTTATAAGCAAGCCGTGGGAAGCGGTGGCAAGGAAAAACCTCCTGAGACGGCGATAGGAAGAAACCTTGAGAGGAACCAGACTAAACAGGGAACCCATTCTCATTTGGGAGATATCAGATAGTATGACCATAAATCATTCCTGAGTATATTTGTGTGCTCTAAAGGGGGGGTTTGAGTGCTCACTGAAAGTTCATTATAAGGGAAAGGTGTTCAAGTTAATATTAAGTCCACTTTAATTGTTTCAGAAATACACTTTTTAGCGACTATAGACACAGGCAGCAAGAAATGCATCTTTACCTTAGACAAATCTAGAATACATAAATAGGTTTTCTATCAAGACAAAGACTGAGATGCTGTCTGAGTCCCTAATATTAACTGGAAGTTTATTCCAGAGCTTTGGGTCTTTGTGAAAAAAAAAAAGCTCTGCTGTAGTTTCTTACTATAACAGTGTATTGCACCATTGTTATTATCAGCATTAAATCATGCTATGCTATAAATTTCCATCAAATTAAAATACTCAAGTATTCCCTCCTGATTAAAATCCTTGTGTCACAGAACTACCTTCACATATAAAATAGCTAATAGCTAAATAGCTAAATATTAGACTTGGTGGAAGAAAAACATATCTGACATTTTCATGTACAAAAGCAGATGAGGACAAGTGGACATGATATTCTTCTGGAAGTCTTCTGAGGTGTTGATTTACATTTTAAATGTTGAGATGCTCAGAACAAAGTCAGTGCGAAAGGTCTAATAAGAACCGAGCCAAAAATCTTTCTTTCTTTCGTTCCTTCCTTTCTTCTTGTCTCTTTGTCCATCTGTCTCTGTCCGTTCAATTTTAATGTAAGAGGGAAAAATGCTGTATACTGTTAAAGGAAAATAATCAACTAATCATTTACTTACCAATAGCATCACTTCCTTGAATGTTTAATTCAAGATAGTCAAAAACAATTATAATATTAAAATTATCAATGAATGATACATAAATAATTGTTTTCCTCACCCTTCTCTCTCTCTCTCTCTCTCTTACTTACAAAGTGCTGACACAGTAGGCTCCTGCTATAAATGTTCCATACAATTCCAGAATCATACCTGTATTCAATAGCTCTGTGGTTTGCATGATCAACATTATCTTCTTGGTTTGTTTCCATATGCCTATAAAACAGAGGCACAAGACAGTCCTGCTTCAGTGCTGTACTTCTTTTATTCAGTGACATTTTATTCAGTCACTTGGTTGCAATACAATGCAATGTTTCAGATTACAGATTATACCACAGTGCATCTGGCAAAAAAAAAAAGCCAAGCACTCCAGAGGGCCGGGTAGATGTTGCAGATTTGTGCAATCAATACTTGTGCCCTCGGGCTGAAATCTTATAGAGTCGCATCTCTAAGCTCTTTTTCCATTTCAGTGGTATAATTACTGGCTACGGACTAGCCGTGGAGCAGAATGCCTTTTGACTAATTCATGCCATGGTGTATACGACAGGATGGCCCACTGAGGCAGGTTAAGTGCCCCTGTGATCTCTAACACAGCAGTTTATATCTAAGTAGGTTAATCCTGATAAACTGGTTCGAGTGTGCTTATGCAATAGGTTACACCAGAACGGGGTTTAAGGCATTCTCTGAAAGCTCTGTAGATAATGTCAAGGTCAGAACTATTGATCTGAGCTTTGTAGGTTGCACTGGTTTAGTAGTAAGTGAAAATACTCAAGGATCTTATAATCCTTTGATCCGACATTTACCTACTCACCTTGACGTCGATTATCATTTCTAGACATTGTGACAGACATACACACAAACACATACAGACACGTATGCTCATCTAGCATGAGCAGCAAGCTTAATGTTAGGCTGATAGAGTTTCTCTCTCCCACAGACAGAGTCATGCATGATTCATAGTCAGTGGGGAAAACACAGGGGAATCAGGTGTCTCTTGTTGCCAGCGCATCTTTCAGCCTGATTCAAAACAATGGCAATCATGTCGCTACTTTATTTCATTCATGATAGAATTAATCACCTCTTGAATAGTAATCAGTGATCATATTGTGCCATCTTTGATGCCCTTAGGGCCAAATGTATTTATAATGTAAATTGATTGACTTATAATAGGCTTAAATATTTAACACTATGTTCTGGCCATATATGCTGTTCATCATTTGCTTAACATTTTAAATCAAATGCAATACGGCAATCTGCTTTTTCCCTTTTGATGTGTGAGATTAAACGCACGCAAGAAAGCATTGAAGGTCACTTAGTAAGCCTTGGAAACATCAGCTCTCCCCTTGCTGTAAATTCCATCCATTGTGTCTGTGTATCCAAGTTGGCCTAATTCTTTTTCAATTTACTTTCCTTTCATTATAAACCAGCACACATACTGTAACCTGTGGTTTACAAAAGATAAATCAAAAGATCACAGGTGGCAGAAGTACACAATCCTCATATGTAAGTATTTGTCTAAAAATGTACTCCACAAGTACCACTTCAATTTTTTTTTCATATTTATTTTTCTTGATATCTACAGTAACTATTAGCCCCTTTCATTATTTCAGTGGCTTAGCTAGCCAGTTGCTACCTTTGCTACTCTGTACAGTATAATGCAAATAGTCTATGCAATTAAACATGGGCATACTGCAAGTATACAAAATATTAAAATTACAGGCTTGTTATAAAAAAAAAACAATGTTGCTATTGGCATGAAACTTAGACCAAATGCATAATTGTTTTAGCCAGTTAGCTAAATCGCTGTGTCCTTGACAAATGCGCCCATTTGAGACGCTTGAAAAGGAGCCAAAAGAATCCACAGCCCAGAGATCAAACGGATGGGATCACCTTGGTCAACCACTTTGGTCGTTTCTGTAAGCTAGGGTTGGTGGAATTGTTTTGTTTCTGTCCTTCCCATGTGCAATGTAACTTAGTCGTGATATTGTGTAAGTGACATTGTCAGTGTCATTTCTATTTCACATCTTACAAAACCCTGTATATTGACCTAAACCAATATGTCTCCCTAATTTAACTTAAAAATTACATCTTAAAATAGTTTCTAGTTTTATTAGAACTTAACGGTGTGGATCCCAGTCAAATCTCCCTTGTGAAATTCCTAAAAAAAAATAAAAAAATAAAAAAATTCATGGTCAGTTTTTCATTCATTCTTTCTTTTTTTGGTCATAATTACTGTGAGTTAAACTATGAATGAAAAAATCACCTGAATGGGGCAGCTGGTTGGTGCAATAGGCTGCATTGCTACTACATCTCTGCGCCAGGACCAGACATCAATCTTGACTTTGGGTTACTAGATTTTGGAGTGTGATTGTGAGGATTTGCCCACAGAGCTTTTGTAAGGTCATGTACAGGTGTTAGGTGAGGAGACATGGTGGACAATGAGCATTCCAGTCCTCTAGGGCTCTCAGGTCACTCAAGAGCTTGCGTTCCAACTTTTGCAAATGTCTTCAAAGACATCACTTTGTGAATTGGGGCTCTTAATTCAAGTGAAGGGACACGGGAGGTCTACAGTATACAAAGACATTCTAGACAATTGTGTGTTTTCAAGTTTGTGTCAACAATTTGGGGAAGGAACCCATATGGGTGTGATGGTGAGGTAGCCACATACAGTAGCTTTGGCTAAATAGTGTAGGTTCAAAAAAAATAAAATCAAACACACTAATATTTTGTTTCGCTGCCTTAAACTTTGATTCTGACATGTAATGCTGTGATCAGTTTAAATGTGCAAATGATTCCCCATGCTCTCAGAACATCTTTTACAATTTGAGTCCTAAAAAATGAAAGAAATAGATTGATTGATGGATAGATAGATACGAGGGTGAGTCAAAAATGATCAGTTACTAGGCTGTAGAATTAATTTTAAGTAAAGTTTAGACAAAATAAA
>JAOVVB010000023.1:12081440-12106232 GCA_028570985.1 Heterobranchus longifilis | reverse complement strand
CAGCTTGCAGTTTCCACAGTGAGAAATGTAATTAAGAGATGGCAGTTCAGGGGAACTGTGGAGGTCAAGATGAGATCGGGACAACCAAGAAAACTTTCAGAGAGAACTGTGATTCAGAGAGAACACTAAAGATTAGGATAATGATACCTCAAGAGACTCAAGCTGAAGGTTTGGAATGGCCATCACAGTCCCCGCTTTAAACATCATTGAAAATTTGTGGGTAGACCTTTAAAGAGCTGTGTATGCAAGACGACCAAAGAACATTACAGAACTAGAGGCCTTTTGCAAGGATGAATGGGAGAAAATCCCAAATACAAGAACTGAAAGACTTTTAGCTGGCTATAAAAAGCATTCGAAAGCTGTGATATCTGCCAGAAGAGGTGTTACTAAGTACTGAATATGTAGGGTGCCCAAACTTTTGCACAGTGCCAAAATAATGTTTTTATTTTTCATGTTTGTTTAATTCATGATATAAAAAATAACTATGCATCAATGTTTAATGAAAATATTGTGCATTTTTTCCATTTCCAAGAGAGACTGTGTTAACATTTTTTCAATAAAAAAAACACCAAAATCTGTTATTTATCAAGGGGTGCCTAAACTTTTGCATAAGACTGTATATTTCTTGCACGAGAGCAGGACATGCTTGAAGTCTCACTTTCATGGCAAACCTTACATCGCCTTCTTGTTTTACGGCGGTTGGCATCCAGTAAGTTGCATTACCCCTCTTATTTATTTCTGTTTTATTTTTATGTTAAGATTCTTGGCGCCGTTATTTAAATAGAACAGCTGTGTAAGCAGTGTAAGGACATGTCATACTACTAGGAACGCCGTACACTATGCTGATTGGTATGTCAATGGTGATATCATTGGTCACGTCATACTCAGGTATCCGACACAGGTCTCATTCTCCCTCATCTCCCTTGTCAAGTCCAGCCTTCCATAAAAACATCTGATACTTCCATCTCTGTTCTGTGTCTTATCTTCTTCTGTGTCTTGAACTCTTTTTCTGTTTTATTAACACATCTACACACTCTTTCTTCTCGACCCATTTCCTCTCCGTACCACGTTGCGTCTTTAATTGGAGTTGTTGTATAAGCTGCATCATTGCCATCCACTGATCTCACTGTTCTCAGCTACCCTGGTCTTTCCAGTCCAGTTTTTTCTTTAAAGAAAATAATAATAAAAATGACATTAAATCCTGATTAGTGACTCCCTATTCTAATAGACTACTAATGTATGCATTCAGAGTCATATGTAACAAAATTACTACTAGGGCCACACAGTATGCTTACTGGTCTGTCACTTGGTGATGTCACTAATGAAGTCATGCTCAAGGGTCCGGCACAAGCCTTGAAGTGAGGTTTTAGTTGGAACTACGGCAAGCTGTTTTAACATTTAATGGCTACATTTAACTATCCGGAGTTAACATTATAAGTATCAGCAGCATATTTTTGGCTAGTTGTAACTGCATTGCCATGTGAAACCACACGTTCTGCTCGACACCTATCACTTGCTCTAGCTACGTATGAATTCGACGATACACGTAACAAAATAACTGCTAGGAGCCTCACAGCATCCTGATTGGTCACGTCATTTGGTGATGTCATTCGTCACGTCACACTCAGGGAAAGGACACAGGCCTCGAAGCGAGGCTTTATTTGGAACCGCCCCTTTTGCTCGACACAAGCTTCGGAGCTTTTGGAATCAAACGTAACAATACTAATTATAGGCTCTTCGATTTTATTCCCGTGCCCGCGTTAGGAGACGACTTTCATGTGAACGTAGAGAATACCGGGAGGAGATCACCAAACATGTCAAATCTGAGCAAAGGCGGCACCAAAAAGGACACCAAGATGAGGATACGTGCTTTTCCTGTGAGTACTGCCGGCCTATAGTGAGGCTTGAGCCGGCCGGACCGTCACTGCCACACCGAGGCTTTGATCGAGGCCTGTCCGCGTTGTTCCACCGCGCAAAAAAAAAACATTGTCACAAATGCAAAAGTTAAATAATGTCACAAATACACAATTAGACCGAACATAATGATTATTGCGGCGAGGTTTATATTTGAGTATCCATTAGGTGAAGATTGATATCTGTGGCCCTCGCTAGTCACTTGTTTTATAAGGAGATGACAACAAATGGAAGCTAAAGGCTAAACCAGCTAGCCGGCTAACGCTAGAAAACTAGCTACCGTTAGTTAGCGTTAGTTTTTCCAGTTTTTCCCCCCAGCTGTTTTCGCGAAGGTCGGTTTCAAATACCAGTAGACTAACTTTCAGCCCTAATGTTACATTTATTTGACTTTTATTATAACTACATTGTAATATGCGGGTCATTAGGAAGCAGCGCTAGTTAGCTGAGTTAGACTTAACGTTAGTTACTGAACTGACAGTTAGCTTTCGGCAAAGCAAGGATTTCTTGAAGCATTTGTTTTGTATTTCTACATGGACCATCGTCTGATTTAAATCGAACGTTTTTTGCAAATATGATTAATGCATGGCAACTTTATATATCAGATAATCACTGTTTTCTGTCCTTTGAAACTGTCTGTCCTAAAACTCAAAGCATTTGTCATAGCTGCAAAAAAGTTGTTTACTTCAAGGTTATGACATTTTTCATACTTACACAAGTCATAGTTTCAGAATTTTATTATGGTATGTTTTTTTTGCCGTATTTAATCGCTGATGTGCTTCAGGGGACAAAAGTGAATGTCCTGTAGAGCAAAGGGCCGTACAGTCAATGATTTAGTAGAATGTTTGACAGTAACTATTAAAGCATGATCGGCTCGAGTCCATGTGTTATTGGAGAAGTTTGTTCTCAGTTTACCTTGTTGTGCTAGTTTTACATCGTGATTCCAACAGTCTTTTGAGATTATTCTATCGTCTCATTGTTTGACACGATCCCAGTAAAATTTTGGTTAGAACTGTGCATGATGAAGCTCCTGGAACAAAACATCTTGAAAGTGAGGTTAAGGTAATAAGGCTATCTTTTCTTTTTCTTTTTTTGTCATCCTGTTATTGGTGGTTTTATAATGATAAATGTTGGCAGAGCGGTCACACTTTGACGTTTTACATAAGGGCCCCGGGATCGTTTACTAGAACACTTGACTCTGAAGTCTGGTTCATTTTGATCAGTGAGAACACAATCGTTCCTGGCTTGGGAACCGTGCCCGGGTCTGCTTGTGAAGAGGTAGTCTTACAGTGTACTTGGGCATGGATCAAATCAGGTAAGGAAGCCAGTCATACCTGAGAATGGAATTAGATCGCTGTTTAGACTCAATGTCATCAGTGCCGTCTGCCGTCATAGCATGCGCCGATCTCATCCTCTTACCTACACAGCCATAGTAGATAATGTAGAAAGGAACATAAGATCGTTAAGTGGCGCAGGCAGTCATGGCCGTGGTCTCTCAGAGGGGAGGGATGGGAGCCAATCTTGAGCGTTTGTGAGCTCACCCAGGCAGATGGAGCGGATAGCTGCTGTCCTCTGAGTGTACTACGCCTCTCCCAATGGTGTACGAGTGAGCAGTTTAAAAGATGTGATAGGCTGGCATCGTGTGGCTCTGAGGAAGCACCTGATGGTCTTTGGCCTTCCCAGACTGGTAGTAGTAGCTTTAATGAGGAAGTGCCCTAATTATTCAATTCAATTAAATTTTATTTGTATGGCGCTTTTAACAATTGTCATTGTCGCAAAGCAGCTTTACACAATTAAAATCATGGAAGTTGGTATGAAATGTGAATGTGTATGATTCAAAATGATCAGATTGTCCCTGTTGAGCAAGCCGAAGGCGACGGTGGCAAGGAAAAACTCCCTGAGATGGCAATAGGGAGAAACCTTGAGAGGAACCTAATGGCAGGTGGGAATTGGACGGTACTAAATTTGGTAGAAAATCGGGAAAGATCACCTCCCTCCAAAAAGTAGAAAGGGAGAGCGTTTTTCGAAATATCCATAATATATTATATAAAAAATAATATTATAATATCCTTGTTCTCATCTACTTTTGTGTTTAATGGCGGCTCACAAACCAAATAGGTGCATACCGCTGCCTGCTGTGTCGGTAAGTGTAAATATGTAAATCAACATTAGCCGGGGGGATTGGGAAGTGAGGAAGAATTGTTCCTGGGCACGATACAAATGAATTCAGACTGTGACAACACCCTAATAATGCTGTACGATTTTTAGCTTGATTTTGTCATTGGAGACGAAAAGCGTATGGTATAGAAGAATTATTTGGATGTGATTTGGGATTGCTGATATATTAACACGGTGTGCTCACCAGTGGTCCGTTTAGTGCCATTGTGACCGAATGGCGGTGTTGTGCCCAATTCCAGAGCATTAAACGCATTAATCCACTAATGCACTTATCCCGGCATTTCACTAGTGCTTGGATACCACCAAGGAAAACAGTTTCAAGGAGCCATGATCAGACTGCCTGCTTTACATCTGAAGGCGCTGGCCTCCCAGGAACTCCTTTAGTACCCCAAATATGTGGAAATGGCTTGGAGCGAGGTCAGGACTGTACAATTAGTGTGACACTAACTAGCAGCCGGGTTCGTGTAATGTGCAAGGTTTGGTGAATGAACTGTTCCCACCGATACAGTACGTCTCTTCAAGTTGGCGACAAGTTCTGTCAGTTTTCAAAGATCATGCATACCGCTCGCTGAATGTTCATGGGAACGACTGCAGTGTTCTCCGAGCCACCTCGGCTGGGGTCATCATTTTTGGAGCCTTCTTTACTACTACTTTTCTAAGACTTTTATCACCATAGTGTTGAGCAGTCTTCTGTACATTCATGAAAAAGTTTATCACCATTCCCAGGTTGACTTGAACGCCCCATCCATAATATAGCACTTTAATTATCTGAGGTCTCTTTGTAGAGATATGTAGCCCGTCAGAGCGTAACGTAGAACTATTTGAGAGTATCCGTAGCCTTTTTTTTTTTTTGTCCCCTTACAGACACGTGTATTTTGTCTTAACGCTACTTTAGTGCTTTGTTACTACGCTGTAGCCAATGACGTCAGACCACACTGAATCCAAGACGTCATGGATAGTTTTTGAACCCGTAGACATTATTGTAAAATTGGGACCTGGGGTTTAGTTATGACATCATCATCTACAAGCGACCAACAGGATGATGGTAAAGGTTTCTATGAATTAAAAATAAGCGTTTAAACAGCATAATCTGTTGTCCTTTTCCCAAATAAAAAAAAAACAAAAACAATAATCGCTGTAGTGTAAGTGTAATTAAAATGTAATTGGTGTATTGGAAAATAATCATCATGTTGCTATTAGTAACCCCACTTTGCATCTGAATGCTAATTATATTTCTTTAACAACGTTCCCATCATGATGTATTTCTTAATTAAATCATAGCTGTTTACAGATTCCCTATTACAGATGCCACAAGTCATCAATGACTTGAAGATCGAGGCCAGTTGATAAAACAAGTAAAAATAATTGCTCCTACTTAGCTGAAACAACACACTGCAGTATTTCATGAGTCAGTTCAGGAGAAATGCCAAGACCTGCGCTGGTCAATGATTCATTTCGTGGTTGTAAATTATTCTTTCATATTAATGGAAGGGTATTTTTTTTTCTGGTCGTTAATTTTGAAATGAGCAGGTGACAAAGACACAGGTGGCCATCAATTTTACACACAGAATAGATAAATATATAATATTTAAAAAAAAATGATTTTATATATATATATTTTTTTATATTATTTTATATTTATATTCTGCGTGTAAAATTTACCCAAATTCTAACAGAACTCAAAGTGAATTCAACAAACCATCTCCTAATTAGCATATTACACAATATAAGCGTATCAAGATGCAAAAGTCATGAAAACTCTAGTTCTCTAGTTAGTTTTGAGAAAAACATGATTTTTAATCAGGGGAGAAGTATTGCAAACCTAAAGCAAAACTGGTGAAATCTTAGGTTTCACAGTTCAGAAGGTTCAGAAGTTTGTCGTAGGTATATCATAGTTCTGAAATCCCGATGGAAAAAGAAGTAGAAAACAGGACCTAACATAGTAAACGCAGGATCTTCCGCCACACCGCTTTGGTATTTCATGTCTCTCTTATGCAAGGTTTGCATATCTTTGGAGTGTTGTAAAACTCTCTCTCTGCTTAATTTTTTTTCTCGAAAATATTACCAAAAGTGCATTATAGTAGTTTTGTAATTTTTAGTGGTTTTGGTTTAGCAGTCTATAGTGCAGCAAACCTGTGCTAGTGAAAGTAGGAGCAAGAGGAACCAAAAGAGAAGTAATGATTTGGAAGTGAAACAAAGGGGGTTCAACTGCAGCTTTGTTAGGTATAAAATGTGGTGTTCAAACAACATCCAAAATGCATTATTTTATTTTCCATATAATGTATTACAGATGTTAAGCGACACATACCTGTGTTCCAGAGTTTAATTATATAGAAACCGAAGAGTAAACATCATTCTCCAGAAATGTATTAATTAAAAGTCATGTTTAATTAATTTATGGCATTCTTTGTTTTGCACAGCTGGTAGTTTCGCTTAACTGATCACGTGACTAAAAGAAGTGACGTGATTGGCATGATGATGCACTGGCTTTTTGCTCTAAATTGTGGAAGTTATTATAGACAACCTTGTGTTTTATTGACAGTCTTCACTTTATCACATTTTGCTGTCAAACTTTTCACGCACGTATATGTATACCAATTCCACTCACTGGCTGATAGACCAGTGCATCTCTATTATAGACATAATAAATACTTTAGAAATCAAATTTGCAGTCAGTGTGGTGGTACGTGAATCGGCACCCTAAAGATTCACGATTCGTAACAGAATAATTTTTTTTCCCTGACATCTCTAGTCATTATAGACTCAATGGATCAATCTATTTCTTTCCTAGAGCATGGAAAGCATGTTTTTTTTTTTTGTTTTTTTTGTTTTTTTGCTCCTGACATTTTCAAATGATTTTGACAGAAAATCAATTAAATGACACTCTGCACAAGTGTTATGGAACGCGCATTATAGTGCCTTCATAATAATGTTATAAAGCATAAATGTAATAATAATTGTTTTGTTTTTTCTCTCTCAGATGACCATGGACGAGAAGTACGTCAACAACATCTGGGACCTCCTCAAGAACGCCATTCAGGAGATCCAGAGGAAGAACAACAGTGGCCTGAGTTTCGAAGAGCTGTACAGGAACGCCTACACCATGGTGCTGCACAAACATGGCGAGAAGCTATACACAGGGCTACGCGAGGTCGTCACCGAGCACCTGATATACAAAGTAAGAGAGAGAGCAGAGGAGGCACAGTTTAGACTGCGTCAAGCAGGGAATGGTTTATGATGATGATGCATTCAGCAGGTCTGCAGGTGCAGCGGATCAGATCTGGCCATATCAGCTTTTTTGTGTGTGCGTGTGTGCTACAAAATGCACATTTTCACAAGCCCGTTTTGTATTTTAAAAAAAGCACACAGGGTTGTGTCGTGAAAAATAAATATGCAGGGTTTATTTTAATTTCCTGGCGAAAAGTCAAAGTGGTTAGATTTGTTTTGTCGCTCAGTTGCGATTACACTACTGGGATGTTCTTTGATGGACATAATCTTTCACACACAGGTACGGGAGGATGTTTTAAATTCATTGAACAACAACTTTCTACAAACATTAAACCAAGCCTGGAATGACCACCAGACCGCCATGGTGATGATTAGAGATATTTTGATGTACATGGTGAGTTGAGTGCTCGGTCTTAGTTGAGTGTTTCCCCTCATGTTCTTTTCGTCTGTGATCGTGAAAGTTTGCTTCTGTGCTTTGCAGGATCGAGTGTATGTACAACAGAACAACGTGGAGAACGTCTATAACTTAGGGCTCATCATATTCCGGGACCAGGTGGTCCGCTATGGGTGTATCCGGGACCATCTCAGGCAGACGCTGCTAGACATGATCGCCCGCGAGAGGAAGGGCGAAGTGGTGGATCGGTAAGAAGGAGAGATGGTGTTATGTTGTTTATGATTTTATTTTATTTTTGAAATTTTCTCTTCATGTATGTTCAAATACATTTGTCATCATCAGCGGTGCCATACGTAATGCCTGCCAGATGTTGATGATCTTAGGCCTTGAAGGACGGTCGGTCTACGAGGAGGACTTCGAAGCCCCGTTTTTAGAAATGTCTGCAGAATTTTTTCAGGTTTGTATTCCGTCATGTCATGTTTCATCATGAGGGTCATAAAAGTCCAGAAAAAACTATGACAAGCTTAGGAGTTGTGCTGCTTCTATGGATCTGTCTTTGCGTTTTCAATACCATCAGATGGAGAGTCAAAAGTTTTTGGCAGAGAACAGCGCAAGTGTATATATAAAAAAGGTTGAAGCACGGATAAACGAGGAAATCGAGCGAGTCATGCACTGTTTGGATAAGTCAACGGAGGAGCCCATTGTGAAAGTCGTGGAGCGAGAGCTCATCTCAAAGCATATGAAGACAATTGTGGAGATGGAGAACTCGGGGCTTGTGCACATGCTGAAGAACGGAAAGACAGAAGGTACAGTTGTTGGAAGTATTTTAGTTTTTAATGACTGTTATGTGTTTCTTATTTTCGAGGAGTTTTTTTTTCTTCAGGTATGACTTTTAAAGTGCCAAACTCTTTGTGTGCATTTAGACCTGGCGTGTATGTATAAGTTGTTCAGTCGGGTGCCAAACGGTCTGAAGACGATGTGCGAGTGTATGAGCGCCTACCTGAGGGAGCAGGGCAAAGCTCTGGTATCTGAAGAGGGAGAAGGCAAGAACCCAGTGGACTACATCCAGGTACCGTCTGTTCCCTGAATGATTCCCTAAACGTTTTTAAACTGTAAATGTGCATAGTGGCTCAAGCTTTGTGCTCTCTCTCTCTCTTTCTCTCTCTCTCTCTCCATTCTCTGACTTAGGGTTTGCTGGACCTCAAGTCTCGCTTCGACCGCTTCCTGCAGGAATCCTTCAATAATGACCGTTTGTTCAAGCAAACGATTGCAGGCGACTTTGAATACTTCCTTAACCTAAATCCCCGGTCGCCCGAGTACCTCTCCCTCTTCATCGATGATAAGCTAAAAAAGGGTGTGAAAGGGGTGAGTCACCTTTTCCGGGGCTTTTAGTCATAATGTCTTTTTTGTTTGCCACCAATAAAAACTAAACTACTTCCTCATGTCAGTTTATAGAACATCATATGGTGACTAATTATCTTAGTGTGTCACCCTAAAGTCAGAGAGCTCGAAGCAATTACAGTGTGTTTACAATTGGCAACAATTGCCATAATTTTTGACTTGGCTTTATGACTTTATCTTTGATTTTTATTTATGGCTGTATCTTTTGATTGTATACACAGAGTACAACTTTGTCTTCATATGTCTTCGGATTTTTAAGCTTTCTTTCTTTCTCTCCTCCCTCCCTTCAGTTGACCGAGCAAGAGGTGGAGTCAATCCTGGATAAAGCGATGGTGCTATTCAGGTTCATGCAGGAGAAGGATGTATTTGAGCGTTACTATAAACAACACCTGGCCAGGAGGCTCCTAACCAACAAGAGCGTCTCAGACGACTCAGAAAAGAACATGATCTCAAAGCTGAAGGCACGTGCCACTGAGCTCACATCACCTGCCATTTCGTTATTAAGTTTCCATCACTAGGTTTTCTAGAATATCTCAAGAATGGGTACCCTGTAGGATTTACGTAAAATAGGCATTGTAACCAGCAGAGGACTTGATTAGATTTGGAAAGTGGCTCAAGGTCATAGCGGGGTTAAATGTTTGACACAGTTTTTCGTTTATTCAGTTTGAAGTATATCATTTAATTAGCAACATAGATAGATAGATGGATAGGTAGATAGATAGATAGATCGCCTTTAACTAGTGTAAATGTAAGACTGTTACAAAAACAGGTTGTGCCACATTTTTAGGGCCTGCTGGTGATTTGCACTTAAATAATGGATGCCATTCATTTGACTGAAATTCTTTCCTGCACTGCAAATTACCAACAGTGCCTTAATTTCTGGATCTCAAATTTCTCCTTTCTTTTGCTCTTCTTTAACTTTTTCACCTCTTGTGTTTTGAATCCACTGCGTTCAAAGAAGGCAGTGTGTGGATTGACATCTTGGTCAATAATGCATCAGTTCCTGTTCACGCTTGTGCCTTTCCGATCCTGTTGAAACGAAGCGTTGCTTCAAGGCAGATTTTGTCTCTGTATTGCGTTCCTGCTTAAGTCCGTCCTAGTTAAACACTTTTCGAATTCCAGTGTTAAAAGTGCATGTCTGAATACGGTTTATGATAATTGCTTTAAATATTGGTTGTGACATGACTGGTCTGCAACCAATCTGCTGTATTTACACACATTTATTTTTTATTATTTTGTTATAGAAGTGTCCCCATCACAAACTTGGTAGAATGTGTTCTTTAATATTTGTAATTCTGTAGTGGCATTAAGAAAACAGTTGTCTTTGGGCGCAGTATATAATAGAGTACTAGTATCATTAAGACATCAGTTAAAGTATTTAGTACCCTGGAGGACGGGGTGAATAAGTTTCAATGCCAGGATGTATTTATTACCTTACTTAATCGAATAAAATTCACATGGACAGTAGAGACTGGATTCTAATCAGTATGTCTCTAAATTTCTCTAAACATTCAGACGGAGTGTGGCTGTCAGTTCACATCCAAACTGGAAGGCATGTTCAGGGATATGAGTATCTCAAACACAACCATGGATGAGTTTCGTCAACACCTTCAATCAACAGGGGTAAGGGAAAAAAAAGCCTTGAACTTATAACGCTCTATTGGGATACATTAGGTGGCAATTTATAATTGTACCTCACTGCATGTGTATTGCTGAATAATTACAAATAACTATATAAAAAATACATTTTTCCTAGGTATCTTTGGGTGGTGTTGACCTCACAGTGAGGGTGTTAACGACAGGTTACTGGCCCACTCAGTCAGCCACACCCAAGTGCAACATCCCCCCCTCTCCCAGACACGCATTTGAGGTTTTTCGAAGGTATGTCAATCATTGTCAAACGAAAATTAATAGTCTTAGATGCACCACTTTACTGCCACCTGAAGAAGCTGTAATAAACTTAATAATAATAATAATAATAAACTTTTGTAATGAACTTTCTGTAATGATTTTTCAGATTTTATTTGGCCAAGCACAGTGGCCGGCAGCTCACACTGCAACACCACATGGGCTCAGCAGACCTCAATGCTACTTTCTACGGGCCGATCAAAAAGGTATCATTGTCAGTGCTAGTAAGTCAAGACCATTTAGACACTTTGAGTAACCGTGAGATATAGGCATGCTGCAGTTAGCTATACTTTGATATTTCAGATATTATTTTGAATGCTTTTAAATGTTGCTCTTATAGCTGTATTTTGTTTGACAGCTTTTTTTAAAAGGCAAGAGTAGTAACCTAGTGATTAGTAATAGAGTAGTAACAAATAATATTGTAGACCATAGTTTGCTAAATGTTTTCATAAGTAATAATAAAGACGACATCGCAAATATTAAAACTTACCATTAAAATTTGTACATAAAACGCTCTTACATTTTTATGTCACTAAGCTACTTCTAAAGCTTGCTATTTTGTTTTACCATAGAAACTTACTAGAATATGTAAGTGTGTTTGATTGATCTTTTGTGCATGTTTTGTGTGTGGTACCTGGATAACAGGTGTAACTAAATTAAGCACAGATACTTGTATATGATACAACTTGCATTGTTCTGAAACAAAAGACAAAAATTTGTGTAATATTGGATTA
Organism: Heterobranchus longifilis; assembly: GCA_028570985.1. Lineage (NCBI taxonomy): Eukaryota > Metazoa > Chordata > Actinopteri > Siluriformes > Clariidae > Heterobranchus > Heterobranchus longifilis. The sequence goes on along the minus strand of JAOVVB010000023.1, from coordinate 12,094,478 downwards.
TAAGTGTATAAGCCAAGTTATTAATAAGTGCTATAATACTGCATTGCATTTTCTCCTCTCATTTTCATGTTCTTCACTAGGAGGATGGGTCAGATGTGGGCGTAGGTGGTGCTCAGGTGACGGGCTCCAACACCAGGAAGCACATACTCCAAGTGTCCACCTTTCAGATGACCATCCTTATGCTCTTCAATAACAGAGAGAAGTTCACATTTGAGGTATGAATACTTATTTTGAAAATCCATTAACTTATCCTATGTCTTTATACACTGCCTTTATACACAGCCAAAAAATGTCATACACACTAATGTCATTTCAAACAGCGTTTGCCATGGCTTTGTTCGATAAGCTTATGTTAATGTTACAAGATTTAGTTTTGTCCCGCGTCACATGAATTTCTCTCAAGTATGTTATGTTGGTGATGGGAGAGTCCACTGTGTAAAGTCTTCTCCAGCATATCCCAAAGGTTCTCAGTGGGGTTAAGGTCTGGACTCTGATGGTTTCATGCTCCCTGGAGCAGTCTTTGACGATTTGAATCCTGGTTTTGTCATCTCAGAATATGTCCATGCCATCAGGGAAGGAAAAAAACAAATCAAATGATGGTGTTGAACTTTGACCTGAGTAGCAATAGGCGTGATGGGTATTCCACTTTACCAACCTCTCTTCTCACCCTGATCACACTGGACCAGGCTAAATCTGGATTCTTTAGACCACATGGCCTTTTCTGCTTTATGCTCCCTAGTAAATTAAAGCCTTTTTTCCCCAATTAGCCTCACTGATATTGCACAGCTATGTTTAGTCCGGATACCTTGAGGTTTTTTTTTGCATTGCGTGTGTGAAAATGCTCTTACTTTCAATATTAAACATACCTGTGAGTTCCACTTTTGTTTTTTACAATTTCACCAAGCGTTTTAGTGACTTTTTTTCTTTTTTGTGAAGCTGCCTTGAGACATTGACCAGTGTTAAAAGCGCTATATTAAATTAATTGAATCGAATTGAACTTCTGATCACAAACTTTCAGTTTTTTTCAGACTTCATTTTTTTTCTTTCTAAGTTGACTCCTGTCGTTCCAGGTTTTAATAATGCCTTGCATAGTTCTTAACTCAGTTTTGGTAGTTTCAGCAATAATCCTTAGTTGTTTTATTTGCTTGATGCAGGACAATGATTTGATGCTTCTGAAAGTACAATCTTTGCCACCACCGCAGGAAACGTCTTCTAACATGGTTGTTTAAGAAATAAGAAGCTACTCACTGCATTAGTTAGTTCAGTAATTATGCAATGGTGGGTTATTAACTACTTTTTATTAACTACACTTTGCTTGGTTAAATATAGTTGTTGTCTCTCTTTATATTTTATATGTAAGTAGCGTGATTACCTGTCGTTGACGGGTAAAGAGTTTGTAGAAATAGTTAATAGGTTAAAGCTAAAAATTAGCTGATCAGCATTTGTCACGTAACTGCTCATAACTTCCATAAATTAAATAATTTTTATTTAATTTATGGCGCGCAAGGTTCAGTTTTCATAGTGTACGTACCATGTTTTTGGAGTAAGCCATGATGAGTCACGCACGCTGCTTGTGTGTGTATTTAGGATTTTGCCGGCATTACGGTCGTTTCTGTGTCTTCCCGCATACTCTATCACGTTGATTGGCTCTGATGGGTGACGCGTATAGCCATGCCCACCTCAAGGCAAAAGCACTGAGTAAAATGAGTTAAAAAAAAACACCAACAAACAAAAAACACCAGATGCTGTGACCTAATTTGGCACGTAACTTCCCTTCTATGCAACATTTGATTGATTTTATGGCGCAGGTTTAACTTCAGGCAAATACCGAAGGACTGGCAAAGGTTCAAAAAGTTCTGTTCAGCCAGTTTGCATGATGCTGTGACAAAATCTAGCTGGAAAGACATACAGACAAACATAGAACCATACAGACAGAAACTTTTCTGAAACTGGTTTTGGGTCCTCCAATGTATGAAACATAAAGATATTGAAAGAGTGAGTTTTGACCAATGTACAGACAAAAACTTTTTTCTTGTATTTATATCGATTTTACTTTATTTGCTGTACTTTTGGTAAAACTGTATTGTGAGAGATCTTAATAAAGAAACTTGAAATGGTCAGCTTTTTTATACTCTGTCCTAAAACTTTCCCTTTGCCTTTTTCGTCTCATTGCAGGAGATCCAACAGGAGACGGACATCCCAGAGCGAGAGCTGGTGCGTGCGCTGCAGTCTTTGGCCTGTGGAAAGCCGACTCAGCGAGTGCTCACAAAGGAACCCAAATCTAAGGAGATTGAGAATGGGCATGTATTTACAGTTAATGACCAGTTCACCTCCAAACTGCACAGAGTAAAGATCCAGACAGGTATTGTTACACACAACAACCCTTTATATATTTTACTCTTATTAGTGCTGATCTTTACATGGAACATTTTTACATTGCATGCTTTCAACCACATAAAAATGGGTCATGGTTCAAATCCACCAGTTTATCCATTTATTCCCATTTCACGCCCTAGTTGGGGTACAGCAAATAGGGAAATATTGTGACTTGGTTAGCAAACTAATCAGCAAGTTAATTGCCTTATCATAAATAATTTTTTTTAATACAAACTGAGAGAGCTAATAAACTGGTCATTTTTTTATGTTATTTGAATGTGCCTAATAACGCTTAGTGGTTGGGGAAAGCTAATTTTTAAAGTTATATAACTGTAATCACAATCTTTCTCTCCTCTGGATTTGTATCTGGTTTGCAGTTGCTGCTAAACAGGGGGAGTCAGATCCTGAACGTAAAGAGACACGGCAGAAAGTAGATGACGACAGGAAGCACGAGATCGAAGCAGCCATCGTTCGGATCATGAAGTCCAGGAAGAAGATGCAGCACAATGTCCTGGTAGCAGAGGTAGGATTTATGACTACTTTTTAATCCATCACGTGTTTTAGGCTGAATAATCGTTACTTAAAAGGGGGATGATTTGGAGGAGGTCATGTGAAATTCATTATTTTAGCATTGTGTTAATATATATATTTTTTCATTGTAATTATAAATTACTTTTAAGTCCTGCTAAGGACAGTAAGTCCCCAATTTACGAACATTCGATTTACAGCTTTCTACAGATACGAATGGACCGTGGGCATCTGCTCGCACCTGCAGGAAGGTGTACGAACATTCGTAGGTTAAGCAATTTCCCTCAGGGATTAATAAAGTTCTTTAAATCTTGAATGTAGATGCGAACAAATTATGGAAGTATCCCATGTGTGTTATATAAAAAATAGACACTGCAGTGCACCAGATACTTATATTTACAATTATATACAATAATTTTAGTGTGCAAGTGAATGTATAAAATGTCTAAAGCCTGATAGATTGTATGTGAGTGTGAGAGAAATGAGTCACCAGTTTCATGAAATTCTCCTTTCCCGTTCTTAATTTGGGGACTTGCTGTATCTGCTGTGGTATAAAACATGTAGTAACTACCTCAAGTTCAGGTGTATTTTCGCAGCATCGAGTTGTTGGTTATTTTCCTCTAACGAGCTTCCTCCTTGTGTTTTATTAATTATTTGAGCCCTGTGTTGTAGCGTTAAAATAAATTGCTATCAATTCACCAATTTGAATCATACATGTAGTTATACTGAATCTGCTTTTTGAAATGTGACTGTATGGATAATATATTATACAGAGTAACGGCTGTCTGTTTTGTCTTTCCAGGTCACCCAGCAGTTACGAGCACGATTCCTTCCTAGTCCTGTTGTCATTAAAAAACGCATCGAAGGACTTATTGAGAGGGAATACTTGGCAAGAACGCCAGAAGACCGCAAAGTATACACTTACGTAGCATAAATGTGGCATGAATTTCAAATGAAACCTGGTGTGGGGTGAAAGCAAGCGTGAGAGTGTTATTTTTGGGACTTGATCTTGAGCATGAACTGGGAGGTTTTTGTGTTTAGTTTTTTTTTTTTTTTTTTTTTTTTCCATCGCTTACTGGGGGAAAACTGAGAAGTTAACCTTTAACCTTCTGTACGGACTCATTTTAAAACGTTCTTAGCGATCCACACAGAAGCCTCCCAATGCCTCCAGGGAGCTGGATGAGATTCAGCTCGGGCTTGCAGACAAGGTGTTCTTCTCTGTGAGAGAACTGTGTTAGAGTCGGAGCCTATAATCCTGAACGCAGAACAAAAGAAGTGCCCAAATAAACGAAGAATAATAACTTTCCAGCATGGGGACGCCTTCTGGAGACCAATCAATTTACAGTGAAATATGTATACCTTCTTACGTTTATTTTTGTTAGATTGAGCTTCCCCCCCCACCCCCATGTTGGTGTAAACGTGATTGTGGTCTGTAGCACCATGTTGGTTGTACAGGTTTAACCTTTGCCTGCCAGCAGAAGTTTTAAGAAAAATGCAGGCTGGGTATCAGAGAGCCATATTAAGTTGCTTTGGAGCATGCCTTTTCTGACAAGGGGGAAAATAACTTTCAAGATTTCTAAAAGAAATGCTTTGGTCGAGTCTTTGTTTTAACTATTTCGTATTTGGCATGGCCAAATGTAAATTTAAATATTATCTTTTTTTGTAGGGTCATTCTAATGCAGTTCCATTATAGGGGGTTGGGTTTTGTGTTTGTTCCCTTTTTTTTTTTTTTTTTTTTGGCAGAAGAAGGAACTTCTGGAGCATTGTGTCTAAATGTGTACAAATTGTAAAATAATTGTTATTGTACTTGCTGAAGTGGACTGTACAGGGCCTTGTTTTCCTCATTGTTAAATGTAGAAAAGGAGTTAAAATAAATGGATTTGCTGCTTCAGGTCATCTTTTGGTTTCCAATGATGGATGGTCCTAAGAAATGCTTTAGGCATGCATCTCTGAAATTTCACAATTAAAGATGAAAGTTAAACCCATGCGATTCTGGGTGAAGAATGGAATACATACTACTATTTTACAGATTATGTACAAACAAAATGACCAAAAAAATCTAACTGGTTTTGAGAAGAAACCAAAAGGATTTTTTTTTTTGCCATATCATCTGATTGTGATAACAGCCATTTCAAATATGTGTTAGGGGATCATCCCAAAAGCCTCTGAGGATATGAAAGAAGTCAAAACCCATTAATAAAGTCAGCAGGCAAACGACATAATTTAGCGTCGTCTACTGCAAATCTTAACTTATAATATTTCATTATTTTTTAGAACTTGTGATAATGTGAGATCTCATCTACTAAATAAAAATATTTTGCCATAAGGATATTCATATTTTTTTCCAGTCTTTGTTCAGTATTGTCACTGCTTTAAATTTTGCAATGTATCCATAATACCTGTATGTGCTGAATTTTCTCTAAATCTATTCATTAATAAATAATTGTTTTTTTTTTTTTTTAAATATATAAAATCCTAATGTCAGGTAGTTTAATTCATAACTTAGTAAAAGTACCAACTGATAATCATAAACTTATTTGATTCGGACTAATGTTTCATTAATTTACCACTTGTTTGTACAGTGAATATACACCAATCAGCCATAATATTAACACCACCAGGTGAATTGAATAACATCAATTATAAACCAGTAAACTGGTGACACGATCATGGGCTACAAAGGCCCATCTACGCTCATGGGAACCAAATGCCAGCTTACCCAGCTGGATCCCACAGAAAAGTAAATACAGCCAAAAATGTCAAAGCTGGCAATGAAAGAAAGGCATCAGAACACTCAGTGTGCATCACAGCTTGCTGACTATGAGGGTTAGCAGGCAAATGGTCCAGTGCTTTAAATTCTCCAGATCCCAAGCATCCATGGGACAAGCCCGATCCATGGAGGCCTCATCCCGCAATCAACAGCCCCCAAAGTATCTGCCACTATCATCCCATTGTCAAAAACCACAGCATACCTCTAGAGGACCAAAGCTGCCTTGACAGTACAAACGAAACCTAATACCTTGTGGTGTTTGTTAATGGTTTTAAAGTTATGGTAGATCCGTGTACATGGAGTGTAATATAGGCTTAAATAATGACATATAACCCCTGCCTTTCCAAGTTCCAACCTCTTTGAGATTTAAAGGAAAAATCCACCCTTAAGAGTGAGCATATATATATATATATATATATATATATACACACAAAGTCAGCCAAAAAAATCTATACACGCTTCAGGAAAACAAAAATAGTATGATGGTTTTTATATTAATATAATATTAATGTGATATTATTAAAATATATTTACATATATCTCTACGTATAGCAATAAATTCAGTATTAAAATATTTATAACTTTTTTTCCTTTCCTGATGTGTGTATACATTATTTCTGGACATATTTAATAGGGGTCCAAAATTCATTTTATAAGTAGCACTTTGCTTATTACTGTACAGAACTCTGTTTGAGGAGGACAAGAGTCTAACGAGATAAATATGGATGTGTTGACGTTTTTCCTCACTTTGTAGCTTATGTTGAATGCACAAAGGTCAATGATGACATCATTCCAACCTCCACTATTTCTACCTAAAGTTTCTCATTAATGTGACATCAAGCGTCCCACTTTTTGGTCTGTGTGCGTGGAGTTTGCATGTTCTCATGCTTAGTGGGTTTCCTTTGGGTTCTCTGGTTTCCTCCCACAGTCCAAAGACATACAGATCAGTCTGATTGCTGTTTTCAAATGCCCTGTAGTGTGTGAGTGATGTGTGCATGCTTGTGTGGCCTGCCATAGTCCAGTGTGTGCCCCGGGTCCCCTGGGAGAGGCTCCAGGCCCCTCATGACCCTGTACCAGATAAGTGGTATAGAGATGACACTACACATGATTGCTAAATGATGACTGATTATGTAGTGACTCTAATCTCTTGTTTTTGAGGTCAGAAATGCCACTGTAACTGCACTAGATATGTCTGTCTATATATGCAATATACTTTAGAGTGAGGCGTTCTTTTAAAGGGATGCACCCTTAAGTTACATTTCCTCAGTCCCATCTGGTGTCTTTTGTATTAATCCAGTTAAAGCGCGGTGGCCATCTGCTCTAATATAGATTGCGTTGTAAATCCCACATACCTCCCACAGCGCTCCCTCCTACTTTTTTTGTAAACTGTTAGCCTGGCTTGGGAATTTGTACGCCTATTTTTTTATGAGAATAATAATGGGTGGAAGCGGCATGGTGGTGTAGTGGTTAGCACTGTCGCCTTGCACCTTTAGGGTCCGGGATCGATTCCTGCCTCGGGTCAGTGTGCATGGAGTTTGCGTGTTCTCCCTGCGCTTGGCGGGTTTCCTCCGAGTACTTCGGTTTCCTCTTACAGTCCAAAGACAGGTTAGGTTATTTGGCATTCCCAAAATGCCCATGATGTGTGTGATTGAGTGAGTGAGAGTGTGTGTGTGTGTGTGCCCTGTGATGGATTGGCACCTCATCCACCCCCCCACCCCCACCCACGTGACCCTGTCCATAGGATAAAGCAATGTGATTGAGTAATGAAGTTGGGATTAAAGACGCTGTCGCTAGGGGGCGCCAAAACCGAGCCGAACCGACGCCTAGCGGACAGCGGGCAGGGCGACACCGCTACTTTAATTCCGCAATGGAAAGTTTGAAAGTGTCGCACTCGACGGCAAATTTCGCTGAAAAAGAAATGGTGAAATAATGCTGCGCAGACCCTTTATACTCCACAAGAGCGTGGAGGATGGGAACACGGACTCCGGAGCCGAAACTGCAGGGTGAGTTAGCCTACAATGCTAATCGCTTTGTGTTGATATTGGTCACTTTGGATACGTCTGGAAAATGCATACTTAAGTACTAAATAGGGTGACAAAAAAGTCTACGCCGCCGCAAGTCCACCCTTCTGTTTAGTGCGCTAGTATGCGCTTCCCGGACGCAGCCTTTGTTTGGGGTCTCTGTAACTACAGAGCCGAGTGAGCGTTCAGTTTTACTTGAAGTTTTGTAATGTGTCTTTTAACTAACGAACATTTAAAAAAAAAAAAATGATAATAATAATAACCTCTGAATTGCTGAAAAGCAGTCTTGGCATCCTCCAAGCACCAAGCATCTTTTGAGCCGTGTAAAACAAGGTATCTTACACTGAAATGATAAATAAGCCACAAAATCTGTGTCTCTTTATGAATTCACTAATATGTGAGAAAACAGTAAATTGCATAGGATCTTGAACGCAGCCCAGGAGTAATCAAAAACAGCAGTGGCTGAGCTAAAAAATTAAAGTACGTAAAATACAATGCAATTAAAGCAAAACGCTTGTGTTAAACAAACTAATAAATTATATATATATATATATTAAAAAAAATAATAATAATAAGTATGTTAAAACCTTAAAACAACTTTTTTAATGTGTGTTTCACACACACATTGTCACTGATTAATAATACATGGATGACTAAGCACAAATAAATGATCATAAATAAATAAGAATATTCAAGCGTCTTGGATTTTCAAGATGATATGAGAGTTGGGTTCAACTATGACGCCAATGGGTCGCTTGCGATGGAGAGTATGTTGAGTACTAGCTTTATATAGAGGAAGGGGTACTCTACCAACATGTGCCACTTGGACAATCTACGTCTGTTAATAAAAGAAAAATTATGCCGACTTTTGTGATACTTTCGGTACAGTCCTTGTACAAATTACACAAAAGGATTGAAACCTGCATACATTTGTTGCCGTTTGAAGAAACATGGACAGTAGGTCAATATGCACTAAAATGATAAATTACAAATGTAATTTTATGTAATATTCTGGCCTGCACCCTGCTTATTATGCTGTTATTGCAGTATAATGCACTGTTCAACTTGTAATAGCTTTGTGGTCAGATTTTTGAGAGACATACAGCATGGCCCAAAGGTCTGGATCTTTAGGCATTTTTTTCCCAATGTGAAATTTGATTTTTTTAAATTCTTTTTTAAAATCCAATATGGCTTTGAAACTAACAATAAACTATCAAATAGAACAAGACGTAACGCTACTTAACTTTTTGCTTTCCGGGCATCAAGTGCTGCAAAGTCAATTTGAGCATTTGCTCCAATTTATAATTTAAATAAATTTTTGTCTATGAATCCAGACTAATATGACAACCAGATGTGAGGATGATAAAATCAATTCACTGGCACAAAACAAGCACATCTTTTAAAGATAAATGTAGCTAGTTATATTAAACTTTATTTTAGACCTCCAATATTTTTTTCATTTTTTCTTTTTAGATCAGACTGCAGCAAAATGTCTTGCAACAGCAGTAAGTACAAAACTCATTCATACTCAAATTTTGCATGACATATTTAAAAAAAAAAATTTCATAATATTTTAATACTCCTTTTCTTTCCATAATCCTCGCTTTGTTTGCCACAGCATGTTTCTCCTGAGGTTACCAGCCTCATGGCAGGACAGGGACGGGACCCCGTTTCATCCTTCTTTTTTTCTTTTTAATCCCCTTACCCTTTTTATATAATCCTCCTCTGAGTTTGCCTCTTTATGGCCACTGCATTGGGAACACTGTATTTTTCATTTTTATGCAGTAACAAGTTTTTTAAACCAGTGTTTATAACTTTAACATTTAACCCTCTGCTTCCCCAACTAGTTGACCTCATGACTCGTGAGCCCCTACCAGTCGCCATGCACTTGCTTGCCAACCCGGGTGACTCTCTCCTCCTCCAGCACACTTTAGACCGCCTGCTTGATTGGGTGTGTCCTGGCTTGCGCCTCTTCCACGTGTCCGAACGCGCCTGCCCGGTACGAGAGTACACCCATGCTCACTTGTGCCCGTCAACCAGCTATCCATCTTTAGCCATTACCTTTTTCCTTCACGAGTCCTACGGCGAAGAACGCATCCTCCGGGTCCTTGACTTTCTCCAGCGCCCACCATGGCAGTACCACCACTCTGAGGATGGCCACGCCAACTCTGATGGCACACTCAGACCATACCTGCTGCCCGCACGGGATTTCTACAGTCTTGGCCCGGGAATGCCAGTGTGGGCCGTGCGTCCGGTGCATTGCGGAGGTGAAGTGTTGCGCGTGACTCTGCACAGTGGGCATGAGAATTTCGAGGATGCCGTGAGACTTTATGAGACAGTGCTGCGCATGAGAGCTGAGGAGCAGAAAGCTGGGTTTTGCTGGTTTTCTTTACTGACGGAGAGGACTTTCAGTCTACAGCTAGCTCTCAAACAACTGGCGCCTGGTGTGCGGGTAGAGACGTGCCACTCTGCTGTGTTGCAGTTCAAGGTGGGCGAGATCGGCCAGCTTGTGCCCCTGCTGCCCAACCCGTGCTCACCTATCAGCGCCACCCGCTGGCAGACAGAGGACCTGGATGGTAGCAAGATCCTCTTTCAGGTGAGTGGCAGAAAGTTCTTGGTATATAAATGGCTTAAATGCTTTTTAAAAAGTTTTTAAATGCATGTTGAGTCACTATAAAGTTAGTATATTAACTAAGTGATTAATTAGCATAATGCTTTGTATGATTGGATATTCCGAGGCAGCTGATCGTTCCCCAGGTCAAATAAGCCAAATAAGCACCTCAAAAAGTCGAACAGACGAGAGCAGAAACCTGATCGGCCTTTCGTCTGAATTGTAAATATGCAGTATTGAGCTGGAATATGTGGAACAACATTTTTCTCATGAAACTCTGTAGGTTTTTGGTCATGGGGAAAAGCTGCCAAAAAGCAATTCTAAGAGGCTCAAGAGGCACAAAAGGCTGAATGCTATGAAACATAATTAACAACCAGGGTAGTCAATATGTAGGGATAAAGCTGCTATTGCTTCCCTTTGATTCGGTCTCATGGTTAAAGCGTTCCCTGATGGAAAAGAAATGTGTGTGCTGGAAACTAATCTAGACCACCATAGGAACTGAAACTGCACCAAGCTTGAAAAAAAAAAAAAGGTACAAAAGTACATTTCAAGATGGATAACCACCGCAAGCCTCAACGACCTGGATGATATCCTATTTTATAGTTTTTGCTCCAGGCATTCATAGCCTAATTTACTAAATGCACGTTTAAAGTAGACTTCAAGACCGTGCTCAGCCTTGTGGCCTAGTGTCATTGTGATTAACGATGTTATTGATATTAAATAAACTCTGAATCATCTAACCAGCACAATGCTGTCATTCTTATACATTTATACACTCGTGATAGTTTCATTTGATTTCCATTTTTTAGTTGGGAAATGATCTCCCCCCCCCCCCCATCTAAAACTTTTTAAAACATAAAAGACATGGCATACTGTATACAGTTTTTAAATAATAGTTAAGGTTCATCGAGGGGAGAAGGTTCAACTTGAACTCAGCAGAGGGCCAGTCAAGCTGCGATTGTTGATTGTATAGAACAACACAGTTATGACATTTATTTCTCTATATAATCCCCTGCTACACTAATGCACTTAGTTTCACTAGTGCTTGGATACCATCAAGGTAGAAAGATTTCTCGGGACGCCAGACCCATGATCAGGCTTCCTGCTTCACATCTGAATCCCCGGCCTCCTTTAATGGCCCAAACATGTGGTGATAATTCCCAGCCGAGTTCCTGTACTGTGCAAAAGGTGTTTGTGAACAGGACACAGACAGATACATCTCTTCCACAAGTTGGTGACAAGTTATCCGTTGATTTTCAGGGATCAGGTGTTCCGTCATTCACAGACGTACAGCTTTCTTTAAAATGTTGGCACCATTAAAATGTGTTTAATATGGCTAAGGGGTCTCATCACCGTACTGCGCTTGAAATTTTCTTCAAGTGTCAGCTTTACTGCTTTACAGTTTCATTCACCAGAAATTTCATCAAGTCCCTGTTACATTGTATGTTCTTTGATTTAAATTAATGTACTGTTTTTATTTCTGCTAGGATTACAGGCAGATTTTGTTAACTCTGATTTGTACGCAACTGTTACAGATTTATAGAAAATTTAAACTACATACAACTGTCTTACAGGTTAAAGGAGTAACACAGCCACAGAGGCTCTTCACGTCAGCTTTTCCCCTTAGCTGCCCTCCTCTTCCTCCCAGATCACTGCTAAGGTGCCCAGTTCCCATCTCCGCCTCCCCTGGCACCAGGCTGTGCCAGCTTAAAGACCGTGCTCCGGGTAGCACCGCTGGGTCGCACAGATTGACAGGAGGTGCCACAGAGAGCTTTGGCTCCAGCAGCGTTTGTAGTACTCCTCCTGGCAGCTCCTGCTACTCATCCCAGTGCAGCAGCCCGGCCCTCCTGTCCATCAATCCTTTCGAGCCGGTCGTACCCTCCGGTGTATCCGCGTCTCATCTCGTGCTGCAGGAGGAAGAAGAGAAGGAGCCAGAGACAAACGTAGACACGGGCCGTGCTGTCAATATACACAGGCCTGCTCTGGACACACTAGCGAGAGATTTGAGGAGCTGTCTGCCAGAATTACACAGGACGTGGGCTGGATCGGAAAGAGAGAGACTGTCAGACCCCATGGCAGGGCAGAGCCTTACACAAGAGCAAGAACAAGTCGATGAGTTCTTTATCTGATTGATCAGTGTAAATGATTAATTTAATTTGAGCTGTATCAATCTGATACTCTGAGTGTCCTTATCACGGCAAGCCAGGCTTGAAATGATGGATCGAGTTACTCAAGTGCCTGGGCTATGAAAAATGGGGGAAAAATGGGATTGCTGCATCCTTAAGTATGATGTAAACAGTATTTATCAGCAATTCCGAGGCTGCCTATGGAATCAGGATCTTTAGTCTGTCTAATTTGGAATGATTCGGTTTTATTGCTCTATTATACCGGGCAGTATTGACGACATCGCTACTTGTACTTTTTTCCTCTAATTCTGTTCACTAAGACAGGAGCTGTAAACTGTCCTGCCTGAGGAATATATTTATAAATACAGTATATAGTAAAGAGTAAGCAAATTTATTATAAATAAAGGTAGTTGAGTCTGAAGGTTTAGAGTCCCAACAGTTTATGGTGATTGTACCCTGCTTCAAGTCAATTCTGAAAGCAAAGACACAACTATATAAAGTTGATTTCTAGCTCCAGTCTTTGAAAGTTATTCAATTCAATTCAATTCAATTCAATTCAATTTTATTTGTATAGCGCTTTTAGCAATTGTCATTGCCGCAAAGCAG
>JAOVVB010000023.1:12059426-12071217 GCA_028570985.1 Heterobranchus longifilis | reverse complement strand
CTCTGCTATAGAAACTCTTAAGCCTCTTAAAAGTCCTCCTCTCTACTCTTAACAATTTTTACCTTAGGAGCTGTTTTCAGGTCTAAGATGTTTCGTGAATAATTTTTATCTTTATTAAGATTTAGTAATAGATTTAAGGGGAAATTCTAAGAAAATGTCATAATTCTAAGAATTTTCTTAGAATTTTGTAACTAGGAGCAACTTTTAGGCTTAAGAAGCTTTGTGAATACGGGTCCAGGCAGATACCTAAGTACTGCAAAAGTTTCAGTAAAGTCTGTCCAGTGGTCGATTTAAGCGACGCCCACAGTTTTATGTATGCGCAATATGCTGTCGAAACTTGCGGTTTATAATCTGCCACATACCTAAGCATTGGCAAAGTTCCATTAAATTCTGTCCAGCCAGTTTTGTGTGATGCTGTGACAAAAGCTGGCTGGACAGACATACGAACATACAGACATACAGAAAGAAACTTTTCTGAGACTGGGTTCGGGTCCTCCAATGTATGAAACATAAACATATCATTGAAACAGCGAGTTCTGACCAGCGTACACACAAAACCTTGCTTTTATTTACATAGATTACATAAAATGTATTGCATTCTTATGAACTGGTTTTGCCATGACCTGCATTTTTGCGTTGTTTTAGTTTTAGAACGCAGGTCCAGTGTTCCAAGTATAATCCTGTGCTGAAGTTCCATGTTTCAGGTCCTCTCCATGTTCATGTGAGATTCTTCTTGGTGCCCTCCAGTGCCCTCAAACCTCCCGAAAACATGCCGGTTTGTGAATTAGCTATGCAGAATTGACTGCGTGTGAGATTGAGGATGTGTGAGTGCATCATGCCCTCTGACAGACTGTCCTATCCAAGATGTAGTTATTTGCTGACCACCTCATCATCATTAGGATGACACGTGAAAAGCTAAGTGTATTACAGTATGATGCCATGTGAACTTGATAGTTATCTGCACATATTGCGGGCATTTATAACTAATTACAACTAATTTTATGAAATTAAGGTAGGCAGCAGTTATCATAGAAACAATTTATTGCTTAATTTATTCCTTTGTTTTTCTTCTTAAAGATACTTTCCTGTCCTCGGTTGCTAGCGATAAAAACTGAACACTAGAGCCCCTGGTTAGAGTTGGCTCAAGAATGCTTCTTACTACTCCAAATCAGGACAAAGCCTTATTTTATTCCTTGAACTGTGAACTACAGTATCATAATGGCACTCAGTGAGAGGGACAAATAAAGCTATTATGGATGTGAGGCTGTGGAATTCAGTCAGAATGCTCTGATGAATATTTAAACAGCTAACCGTGCAAATGAAGAGGAAATAATAATTAAAAATGTTAAATATTAAGTTAATTTGCTAAATGTATAACTATTAGAAAGATGAGACATGAAAAAGTGGAATTCTTGAGATCCTGGATGGTATAACATGAGCTTGAGTACTTACTACTTTAAACAGAAGTACAACCAATAAATATGAAAAATGAAAATTGTGTGTAATTAAATGCAAAAAGTTTACCGTATAATTGTTGTACAGCTGTAATGTCATCCCAGCTGAGCAGCAGACTGCGGCCAAGCTTCTTATAGTACGGTGACATAAGGGCGTGGCGGACTGGTGAATGCTCTAATCCCAGTGTGTGACCAATTTCATGAGCGGTTACCAGGAAAAGGTTATGACCTTTGTGACCGCTCAGAGTCCAGCGCTCAGCTTTATCAAAGTGAGCCTCACCCCGGCATGGGAAAAAAGCGTGCGCCAGTGCACCACCTGAGGACAAAAAGAAATATGGCAACGTCTGTGAGAGAAGGAAGATGTCATCATCATCATCATCATCAATGTCGTCATAAACTGCCATACCATAGAACACATTAGGATGTTGTTGTTTTTTTTGCATAATTGTTGCCTTGCTAATTAATACAGCAGTATTTAAAAATGCCCTGATATATTTCTGGGCAAAAAGCTAGCTTACGCAAAACAAAAGAAGCGATACATTAATATCATTGCACCTGGACCATCAAATGCATTGCTGGTGCCATCGTTGTGCTCTCCTTCGTAGAAAGCCAGCCGGATGTCTGTCGGTCCCTCACCCAATTCGTGGAAAACCAATCCTGAAACATTGCTCCAGAGCTGGAAAGCCATTCGCACTGCCAGCCGCACAGGACCCTGAGAGAGATGCCGCGGCCAGTTCACTATCTGGTACGTCAGGTGCTGCTTGTACCACTTCCCTCCTACAAAAGAAAGAATACTGGAAAACTTCAAGACCTAAAGGACCTCATCTTTAGTCATTTTGGATGCATAACAGTTTGCAGTAATTCTAACGATATCAGCAACCACTAGTGACTGCATTGTGCAAAATGAAACAACGTTCTTCTAATAGACTTTTAGAAACTTTTAGGAATGTTTTTCCCAGATGAGCTGGTTTGTTTTATAATAACAGCATCTGGTTGGCATCAGGCACTGACATGAAAACGAACAAACATAGCATGCCTCTGCTGCATTCCTGGTGTATTACAAATGCCTAGAGTGACAGGTGGGATTTACAGTTTTAAATGTTTATTTCTGAACAAATTCAGAGCTTAGGGCTTAAAGCCAGGGTGACTAGTGAAACTTTAAAACTGTAGTTTCTGACTGCTATCAGTTCACAAAATTTTGGAACATCTATTTTTAATAATGAACATTAACTTTAATATTATTCATGATTACTACTAGCAAACATTATTTGTGGTTAGCAGTGGTTAGCACTGTCGCCTTGCACCTCCAGGGTCTGGGTTCGATTCCCGGCCAGGCTTGATTTCAGTCTCTGTTTTGAACTCCGAGTTTGCATGTTCTCCCCGTTCTTGGTGGGTTTCCTCCCACAGTCCAAAGACATGTAGGTTGGGTTAATTGGTGTTCTCAAATTGCCCATAGTGTGTGAATGAGTGTGTGTATGTCTGTATGTGTGACGTGTGTATGTATGTGCCCTGCGATGGACTGGCGTGTGTATAGATGTACCCTGCTTCATGCCCTAAGTCTCCTGGGATTGGCTCCAGGCTCCCCACGACCCTGAATACAGGATTAAGCGGTAATGACGATGAGTGAGTGAGTGAATTTAATCCATCCATCCATCTAGGAACCACTGTAGTACAACTAGGGAACCTGAAGGCCAATCGGGACCATTGTATTTATACCCATTTGTACAACCTCTGGTCAACACTCACACGCTCATTTACACACCACAGGCGATTTGGAAACGCCAATTAGTCTAATCTGCAGTGTCTTTGGACTGTGGGAGGAAACTGGAGAACCCAGAGGAAAACCCATCAAGCACAAGGAGAACATGCAAACTCCACGCACACAGACCTGACATGGGAATCGAACCCAGGACCTGGAAGTGCAAGGCGACAGTGCTAACCACTAACCCACCATGCTGCCATTTAATTTAATAAAGGACGCAAAACTTGGGATTTAGTGGATGCTAGCGCAAAACTACTGGTTGGCTGGTAAAGCAAGTGAATCAACAAAACGGTGGCTTATATGTGTGTGTTTAAACCAATAAACACCCAAAGGGATTATTTCAAAAAGAATTTTGAATTGGAGTTGTAACTGAGAATTTCTTACAATATGACTTATTTAATGGCTGATTACAGTACAGCATGCACCGCTACAGACAATCACTGGCAACTTTTCTTGCTTTAATGGAATAAAATTCATGACAATATAATAAATTCCAGGATGTTCATACTGCCCCATCATTCATTATTTCCCTGCAACAAGATGTCCTTTTTTTTTTTTTCTTTTTTCTTTTTTTAAATCCATTGTTAACATTAGGTTTGTGTACAACAAATCTCTTTCCTGAGATCCTCTGAATTAAAGTACACACTAACATCCATTCTCTCAGCTATGTAAACCAGGAAGAGCTTCTTACAGTAAGATCTGTAAACAATTCGCTTTACATGACGGCGGTTACGTGACTCAAACGTAATTGCATGCTTTCTAGCCATCAAAATGACAGCATGGTCAGTGTCTTTGCAAAATTCAGCTCATGTCCCTGGCTTATTTATATCATGTAGATGATATGCCGCGTTGAGTACACATCATAATTACAATAAAACAAAACAAAACAAAACAAAACAAAAGATTTAAGCCGGGTAAACTTTAATGTGCTGAAAATTAAATCGAGAGAAATAAATGGAACATACTAAAGAGTCCAGATGACACAGTTAAAACTCAGATACCAAAAATAGAAAGCAATGAGATTCTCAGACTGAGTCACTGAGAAATCCCAGAAGGGACATGTGATTTTGTCCTTTAACATTAATGATGGGAAAATGAACAGGAACAGGAAAACCAAAATCACCAGCAAAAAAAGAATGGCAGTCTAGGAACTCTAAGTAGTCATAATTAAATGTATAATGATGTGGAAGCGTTGTATTCATTCATTTGTTTTTACTCCTGCTTAGGATCAGGTTGGGTATAGTAAAAAATGCAATTTTCAGAAAAAAAAGAACATGATCAGCGATATGTACATAGTGCAAGAAGTAGGGAAGAACATTGGTAAGAGTAGGCAAGTACAGTCTGGTACTATGTACCATTAAAAGGTTCACTGGCGGTCCTCAGTAATGGAAAGAATGAAGACGAGCTGTCTGATAAAGCCCACAATTTCAACCAGTCGCACAAGCACTTTCTTTAAGAAAACAGATGCGATAACATTGTCATCTTTACCAACACCTTGTCGCCTCTGTACCGTCCGCATTGTGTTTACGCATCTTTTGTTACTGCTAGATAATGTGAGTGTGAGCTTCCACCAACGCGCTGACAGGTTCACAACTCACTTCACCGTCCATGATTAACGTGAGCTACAATGCTAAATAGCTTCTAACACAAGGCTGAATCCCAATTCTCCCTCAAATACCCGAACAAGGTCAATACTTGGTGTGTGGAACAAGGGATTCTACGACCTACATAGCGCAGAGCAGTCTGTTAGCTAGAGACATAAAGAGATTTTCAGGACTGTCCACCAACTCCAAGGTTCTTTTCTTTTAACCTGGGTAAGAATAAAGAGGATATAAAATGTGGTCTTTTATGATTCAAGTTAGGTCCTTAAGACAACTAATACTGTACAAGGACCAGGAGTGGTATTGGAAGTGAGCGGTAATAATAAAAACTGAAGGCTAGGTTCCCTGTTGAGTCTGGTTCCGTTCCTCTCAAGGTTTCTTCATAGTGGTATCTCAGGCATTTTCTGGAATTAAGAGTTAACAGGGGAACTATGCCTATAAAAATGCTTTAAACAGCAATAGCTCAGTTTGAGGTATGAAATCACTATTTACTGTTCGTGGCAAAAAACTTGACTAAAGCTCTTAAATACTTAAAAGAAAGACTGGTATTCTGGTATTTAATTGTTCTCATCCTCCTTAAGGCTACTTGGAACACTCCGATAGCACAAGATCAACGGACCGGTTGAAGGTGTGCTCTTACTAAGCAGATCGGGAAAATTGTGCAAAACCCAATTTGTGTCAGTGTTTTACAATTTTACGCAAAATATAGGAATCTCATGGGGCACTTCGATTAAAATCTAACTACAGCACTTAAACTAACTGTCAAGGAAAGGTCATGGAGAGAGAGAGAGAGAGAGAGAGAGAGAGAGACTAATCTGAATCTGAAACACTTTAGACTTCCCTCCTGGAAACAATTACAGATGCAAAAATGCTTGTAATGATGGTGTGGGTGTTTGTCTCAGGATGTAAATTTCAAGGTTTAATAATGTCTCTTTCTCTGCACCTTGGTTGCTAGAGGTCTGGAGTCACATCTCTGTACAGCTACTTTCTGCCAGCTATTATTAAAAGCAGTCTATGCAGTATGTATAAAAAATATAGAATAAAAAATGTCTGCAATGACTGAAGCATATAGTTGGACTAGGGAAGCCTCTCGTGAGAAAGTTGGGACAGTATGGAAATTGGCAATAAAACCAAAAAAAAGTCATCTTTAAAGTCTCTTCACCTTTGAAATGTTGACTTCTCTGAATACGAAACACGTTTCCAATGTGCAACTGTCTGTATGGATGTACGGCCTTCTTAAGCCGTAAAGTTACATTTGTAAATGCAGCGACAAATGGTTTTAATGGACAAAGGTTTACCAAAGTGTTCCCGAGCCCAAATCATGATATCCACCATAGAAGCATGATGGTTTTTAAGACAGTGATGTCTGAGGGACCAGAGATCATGCGTATTTACAACTTTTTTTGGAGGATGCTACAGCCACCAGATTTGAAATGATTGCATATTTTCAACTAAATTCAAAATCAACCTAAATGAAATTCATATGGTGAATTTTCAAATAAATTGTTAGTTCAATATAGTACAAACAAGTAAGGTGAAAAGTCTTTACAGATGACTTCTTTTTGTTTTTATTAGGAAATTCCATACTGTCCCAACTATTTTGGAAAAAAGAAGCATAGGAAAGATAAGGTGCTTCAAAGAATTTCATCAAGTTTCGCAGAAGAAAGAAGTCCAATGTAGTGATGTCTCATGTAGTGATTTCCATGTAGTGTCCAATGTTGTCCAATGTAGTGTTGTCCATGGGCCACAGAGAGAGAACTAAAGACTCTAAAGAACTAAAAACTCTAATGATAGTTTATGAAAAAGTATTCCAATCTATGAAAGTGACGACTAGAATGTGGCGATGTATGAGCCCTCAAGTTGAAATGTAGGAAACACTCTAGTCCTCACTTTCATTGATTGGAATTGATTGGAATACATTATCATAAATTATCATTAGAGTGGTTAGAGAATCTTTAGAGTTCAGTGGGGTTCAAGTGATTAAATGTCTCTAAAAAAAGAAAAAACTATCGTAACCTGTAATTACTTTATCATTGTGTTCTTGATGTGTTTATCCATTTTTTTTCTTGGCTATTCATTGTCATGACTTCCTTGTTGTTGTGTTTTGGCTCAGTTCCTAATCTATTTAATATATGCCTTTTAACACTACACCTTAAGTTTCGTCAGTCTTTATAGTCACTTTTAAGATTTTTTTTTTTTTTTTTTTTCTGAGGATGAGAAAAAAATAGACTCCAGGTTCAAATGTCACATTCAGAATGTGTCATCAGAGTGACAAAGCTCCTCCTCATATCACTGACAAACATTCCCGGACAACCAAATCACATTACCTTCCAGCTCTGCTTTACAGGCCAAAAAATAACTTTGATTATTCGCCGTGTGCTTATCATTTTATGCTTCCAAGTGATCCAAGGGATCAAGCTCAGAGCAGCTCGATCACATAAATCACTCAGCTGGGAAAGCAAGTGACATGTAGCAGAAAACAGCAGCAAAATCACATTATGTGTTTTGTGTAAACATTCCCAGAGATTTATTACATAATAATTAACCTTAACTGGAAAAAAATGAACTAACATGAATGTTCCCCATGGTAACAAATGCAGCTTGTTATCGGTTCCTTCGGTGAGTGTCAGTGTAAGTGGATTTAGGTCCTTAAAGTCCATGCCTCATTTCATGAAACGAGTTCAACATGTGCTGATATAGCGTAATTACTCTGAGGTGATTGTAATTAAAACTTAAGGTGAATTGGAGTGTGCATGCTGGGAATTGTAGTTCTTGACGACCATGTTTTTGGTTAGTGTAGTGTTCTGAGAATTGGTGTTTAACTGATTTTGGCATGGTCAGGACTTCTTGGTTTTGCCATCATAAAAAACAGTTGACATGATTGTGTCCTATAACTCACTGCACATTGCAATGCATTTTATGTTAAAAGTTAAATCTTAAGCGATTAAGCATAAAGCAAAATGATTGTACTTTATTTCACATTGGATATGAGTATGATGTGTTTTCTTTTATTCTGTTCCCCCTTTTTTCTGTTATTTGTTAATAACGATACTAACATCTAGATGACCTGCGTAGTATTACGCAGCCAGAGGATTTATGGCAACACTTAGTTTCTGCCTACCATGTGCTGCTAGCAATGGAATTTTTGGGTTAAGTTTTATATTTAAGATGTTATAGCATTTACTGTGTACTGTGCATAAGTCTCGAGTCACCCCTCAGTAATTAAATGATGTAAATTAAATTATAGAAATGGTATGTTTTACTGTGGCAGGCTACAAAGTGCCTAAAGATTCAATTTAAAAATTGATTGGTTATGTAACAAGCTTAGCAGCAACCTCATTTCCCCTCTTGTCTGGTCCCAACTACTCAGCATACAGTACCACCAGTGTACTAATCACCGGTCTGATCATCAATCATCATCTGCACCCGTTTTTTACTGGTTCATGCTTTTCTATAATAAAAATAAAAAAACATTCATGTTCCTGGTCCTAAAATTGAGAGATCTGAAGAAATGAGGGGTCCTCAATTTATTTCTCCTTTTTTTTCTTACATCTACAGAAAGACTCAAGACTTTTGCAGAATACTGTATGTTTAAAAGAAATGCAGTCAAACCGATCAAGCTAGCAGTGCTGTTAAACATCAGCTCAAGATGCTGTGAATTACATGAGCAAAGGATATAATTTTAGTGAAAGCAAGCGTGTGTGTCTCAGTCATCAGTGTTCTCAAACTTACAGTAAGACTTTCTCTGCATTCTTAGATTACTGCTATAAATAAATTCCTTCTTGTGCTCAATGACAATGCTCTAAAATAATAATAAAAATAAACAAAGGAATAGATACAAATAAACGCATAGAGAATTAATATACATTAAAAAAAATGTGTTATATTATCTAATCAAGATTAAATTGTTTCTCACTCCAATTAGGCTATATTAAAGTATATAGTTACATTTTCACATTATTTCATTAAGACTGTACATATATGGCTGTCTGCTATATTTAATTTATAAGCTAAACTGGTTTAAAGTTTTCAATAAAGTACAGTACTGCTTTAAGTTTCCTAATGAAAATAAGAGGTAGTCTGATAAAGATACCTGAATTGTTGCAATATTTATACCATATTGTAGCTTTTGTATTTTTACTACAGAAACATAATTTCAGAAACGTTAGATACAGAAAGTCTTATAATAGAAGTAAATTAAGAAACCAAGAGGGAAAACAAATATTCCGCACTCAATTCAAAGTCATTTATTTTTGTTATAAATATATAAACATTATAACAGTCTAAAATCTGCTTGTTTGTTCCAAATCTCTGCCAAATCAGCTAGTTAGTTATTTTAAAAGTGAAAACAGATAGATTGCATCAGGAACTGACACAAAACACATCCTGCTGTTGCTGCATTCTTGCCATCTTACGAATCCCCAGAGTGGCAGAAGGAAATTTTCTGAAGGAAGTTTTTAATGAAAAAAAAAACAAAAAACAGACGTGTCTAGATTTCCAGTGAAAAGCTGAATTTCCGTTCTAAAGATTTTTTAAAATCCTTTCCAACATGATCATCAGAATGCTGCCTTTAATGTGAAAGCTGCTGATAGGGAAAATGATTAGATGTTTTAGAACGTTGTAAACCCTAGTTTAGGATGCAGGTAAGCTGTGGTGGTGTGGTTAAGCTGTGTGATGACTGCGTGTCTGCGCATTTTGAGCCCTGCAGGTATGGGAGTGTTGTCCTCTTTGCTGAATGTCTGTATAAGGAGCAACGAGTGGCAATTACTCCTCCCCATGATGGTAGGCCTCTACTTCTACAAAAAGACACACCTTAGACTTGCCTAGAAGCCGTGCATCTTCTTTGGTCTTAAACTCAGATATGACCTTAAGGCCCTTCGGGTTTGTGTAGGAATAAAGACACTGTTATATCACATGGGTTACCAGTTGAACACAAACTCCTGACTGGTGTCCAGGATTTGAATTCTAGAGATAAATCGATGGAACAAACAACAGGAACCACTAACAAAATATTTAACATGAAAATACCTAACATATTACAAACGTCAGAGTCTTTGAGTTTACTAGAAGATGAGAGAGGTGTGAAAAATTAGCTTTTGCTCAGCCATAACAATGAAATCATTAACATTAAAACCACCTACAGTAGGTTTGTGTTCCCCCATGTTCCGCTGGGGCAGCTGTGGTCCCTTGTGGGGTAAATTGGACTTGTTTGTACGGCCGGATCTGTGACCTTGGCCGAAGACAAAACCCACCCACTCAGTGAGTTACGGCTCTGAGTTGCTGAGCAGAAGGTCGGTGGTTCGAGCCCCAGCTCTGCCAGGTTGCTGCTGTTGGGCCCTTGAGATGGCCCTTAACGCTGTCTGCTCCAGGGTACTTTTGTTTTTACAAACAGAATATCATTATTTATGGACATAAACCAGGAATTCTTCAACGGAAGAGGAAACCAATTCAGGCCATACACAGATACGGTTTAGCTTTTTGCCAGAATCTGGTTTCGCCACATCAAAGAAGTCTAACGAGGTCTAACGATGACCCTACATAAAAATATACAGTACATTTTTAAAATCCATCCTCATGCTCAATTCACCAATGATGTTATCCAAAGCAACCGAAACACACATCTTATCCTGCATGGATTTCCCTTCTGTTTTCGTTTGTCTTCATTGTGAAACTGAGCTTGGATCTCCATAGCTTGAGCCAATATGGAGGCCTTAGCCAAAAAAGGGGTTGCATTAGTTGCGGATGTCCAGCATTTCATCCTGCAGTGCCGTAATGTTTTGCTGCCTCAAGATCCAGAGAAATGTTTCCTTTCTGAGGGTTTTGATTATGTATGCACGCTCACATTTAACAATGTAAGAAGAACAAATTAATTGCACGTTTTTAGGACATTTTCTAATGTTCACTGACGAGGCCTAACGATGACCTTTGTAACAGGTCATGCTACAACCCTAAATATTTACGAGCATCCTCAGGCTAAATTTGAACAACATAGAATATTGTGTATTTTTTGCATTAACTGTAATACAAATGGGTTCTTACTGACAAATTTTAAGCACTTGTTGAATTATCTGCCTTTTAAATAAATTTACTAGGGAAAACTAAACGCATACTGACCCGGCCGAGTGTAGCGCCTCTGGCGAAGGTGTTGTTGGCTTTGCCCTGTGAAAACAGAGTTAACTCGCCGAGCCCAGGCTTCATTGCTACCTCTGTCTTTCACCCCACAGCGTGGTGATGCCATCTTCAACAGTGTGGTACTGTCCAGTCGACCAGTAACAGGCAGATGGGACAACCACTGAAACTGCCTAAATTGGAAAAAGATGGAAAGTAGTCAATAAACTATGCAATCAGTGAACTAGTTTCGGGAAGAAGCATTGAGAACCATGCATTGGTAATATACGTACATGCATGAGTAATCAGAAATGTGCATTTCATTATAAGCAAGTTTTATTTTACGCTATTTTCAATGAAAAAATAAAAGACCACTTGATTACACAACAGCATATAAGTGGAGTTTAATGTAAAGAATGGTTCCTTTTAAGAGCTACATGACCATGACTAATGATGTTACTTTCCGCATAAGTAACATAAACTAGATTACATCTCACAGTGCTAAAATAACAAACCTTAACTGTAAAGTGGAGGGAATGTATGATGAACATGTTTAGTGGTAATAATAAATATTCCAATGATTTATTAGGTTCCATTAAGACCATATTGTTATATACTGAAAGAGGACTTAAACATACTGTAAAATGTCACAGTTATTCATTTTAACATCAAATTACCAGAAATCGAATAATGACAAAATATATTTCAGGTTACCTGACAGCTGATGTGACTTTCTCTGTCCTGTGTGTGTGATCCTGTTCATGGAGGTAGCCATATTTCTCAAGAAATCCCTACATAAAAATATACAGTACATTTTTAAAATCCATCCTCATGCTCAATTCACCAATGATGTTATCCAAAGCAAC
>JAOVVB010000023.1:12008069-12043827 GCA_028570985.1 Heterobranchus longifilis | reverse complement strand
TGAGATTAAACAATACCTTGAGTAGCTCTCCATCAACATTATATTCTAAGAAAAACATACCAGTGAACTGCACTGTTTGAATTACAGCGAGCCTACTACATGTGTGACAGCTGAGTATCTGGGTCGACATGTTACAACGCACAGTTTGAAATCGTATCTATGTACACTGAGTAAATCTGTAGAGACAGAGTCAGTACATGAGCACCTGCTATGAACTTCATTTAGGGACTAAGTGTATGTGTGCCTGTTTGTCCTTTACCAAGTTCAAAAAATATTCGATCTAAAGCAGTCCTCCAAATTATTACAAACTCAAAGGACATGTGAAGAGGTTAGAGAGGCTCTTTAACTCCAGACGTCCTGCGAGTAGCGTCCTTTGGTCATCAGTTTCTTGATGTAATCTGTAGCCTGGGTGCGGGTCATGCCACCGAGTTCCTCAGCTATCTCGTAGAAAGCTGTCTGTACGTCCCTCGCCATGTTACGCGCATCTCTGGAAGAAAGGTATATTTAACAGTCCATAAATAGTCCATATGCAACAAGAGCTAAAGTTTAGCAGAGTTCGACTAGTTGGCAGAGTGACATTTAATTCATATCATGAGTCGATAAAACAAACACATTGATTTTGTTTATCCAACAATTCGCGACAGGTTTATAATAAACCTAATAAATCACTTCTATAGTAACACTGTATACGTAACAGCATGCAAAATTTAGTTCCTTACGACCTTGGTTTTTAAGTCATGTGAAAAATATATAATATTCTAGGGTAGGTTTTTAAAAATTCCAACTCCTGAATGAAGCAACAGAAAAGCCAAAGATTCAGAGTTAAAATCCTGACAGTATTAAAAACATCTTTGTCCAGGAGTAGCACCCTCTCTCTGCGTAGAAGGCAATACCATTTCTCCCCTATCAATCACAGCAATAATATTATGGATGCGGAAGGAGGCAGATAGCACTTTCCTCTGTGACAGAGCATGAACAACATTAATATGAATGAAGCAAGCCTGAGCCTTCTCCCCTCAAGGTTTGTAGTCTTTGTATGATGGCCCAAGACTACATTAAGGAGATACTCTTACTTATGGAACTTACTAAAAATACTAATTTACTAACCAACCAACTAATTAACTACTGTGAAAATTTCAAACCCTGATACTCCATACCTCTTAGACAAACAAACTCATAAAAACTTTGCAGCACTCACTCATGTCAAGCAGAGATAGGCAAAAAACATGGTGAGAAGTTTTGATAGCGGATATGTACAGTGAAGGTACACAATGTGTTAGCTTCCCTGGACACTCACCCGCAGATGTAGATGTGCGCATTCTCTGAGTGTATCTGCCTCCAGACTTCTTCCTTGTTCTTCGTCAGGAGATGCTGCACATATATCTAGAAATGAATGGCAAAAATGATCAAAAACAAGCATTTTAAGAGAAAAGACTGTTTTTAAAATTTCACATTTCTAGTAATTAATAAATATGGCCAAAAGCTTAATAGCCAGATGGTTGAGTTTGCATGCCTCGAACTACTAACTTCCGTTCGGAGAGACAACTTCAATTTGCACCAGAAGGTTTTGTTACAATGCCTGATGCTTTCTCCTATTTTCTATCCCTTACAAGCTTCGACATTTTGGAAGAATGCTCTACCTTATGCTCCTGGTCCCGAGAGAAAGCCACACTGAGTCGAGTCAATGCTCCTGCCTTCTCAAACGCCTCCAGCTCCTCCTGGTACAAATAGTCTTCGGCTTTATGGCGGCAGCCGAAATACAGAACCGTCTCTCCCACATCCTTACCTGAGAGCACAATGTTTTAAAAATATTAAATAATAATAAAAACAGCTTTAAGCAAATTCATGCATCATGTACTGTACTATCAAAAACTGGTTCAGTGACTGCTGAAGAAATAGCAAGAAAAGCAAAAGGACATGGTTTTGAGTGTTGTTAAAAGGATAATCCACCATCCAACCTTCAAAGCGCAGAGGTGAAGCTACCACTATCTGCAGTTTGAAGAGGACTTCAAGAACAGAATAATAACGTAACCTACTTATCAGTATTAGGAATCAACTAAAAATTCACAAAATGACTGGAACCAAGACCAACATCTACCAAAGCAAAAGAAAATTAATGATGACTTGATGTAGCAGCAGAAGTGTCAAACCAAACAAAGAAGAAAGTGGAAGTGTTTTTAAACTGGCCAAATCAATTACTAGAATTTACATAGTACTGCCAATTTTAAGAATTACATAGTCTTCCACCAAAGATGCCATGTTTTAAGTTACATACTGTACACAACACTATGTAGAATTTATAAGATTTTATCATACATCTTTCAATCTCAAACCCAAAATGTCTGAAGTGTATAGCAAAATGAAAAAAATAGCTTTGCTGTTCCAATATTTTCTGGTTTACCTGTAAGTACAGTTATGTATAATTTAGTGTCTGATTTTCAATGCTGTTTGAAGGACCAAGGAGTAGCTGCCATGTCTACCTTGTGTTTTAAGCCAGGAGCGCTCCTGAATGAAGCCCATGAACGGCGCAATGCCTGTGCCGGGTCCAATCATGATGACCGGGTTGCTGGCCTTGAAGGGTAGACGGAATTGTGACTTGCGGATGTACATGGGTACGGTGGCTTTGCATCCGTTGTCAGTGGGCAATTTGCCCTTAAGCCAATTTGTAGCGACACCCTTGTTGATGCGGTTCGTCTTGGTCTTGTACTCGACCACTACGGCACAGATGTGGATGCTGTTGGGATGAACCTGTCAAGAGAGGGTGCTGTTCGGCAACATGCACAATACAAGATAAACAAAAATGATACAGAGGCAGTAGAGACGTACCTTGGAGGAGGAAGCAATGGAGTAATAACGAGCCTGCAGACGGGGCAAAAGCTCACATAGGTGATCAATGGGTGGCCGGAGGGATGGCAGGTCTTCTAGGATGGCCAAAATATTCCGACATGAGTCCAAGACCCAGTTCTGGTACAGTGCCTAATGAAGGAAAGGAAAATATGAATAATGCAATGCACAGATAGTAAAGAGACAACTTTTTTTTTACATAATTGAAATGAATAACAACTTCTCCTTGTGTTCAGATACTCTGCAAATACCTAGGCATTTCTGATCATGTCTAAAACAAATAACTTACAGCTGTTTGATCATTACCGTCCACACTTGCAAATATTTCTATAAACTTAGCTAATTTTATATCGCATCAAAGCATGTTTCAGTATTTTATGATGCTAGGTAGAATCATAGCTTACAACATGTCTTATCATTTTATATGTCACATTAGATTTGTGTGTTTTGACTAAACTTGAAGTTCCATGATAATGAACTTATGGTGGACATTCCCCTACTAAAACTGAAGCATAGGTATTAATTTATGCAACATAAGGTGAAGCTATATTACTTGGCCATTGATTAGCTTTGATTTAAACATAGCAGTTACAAATTGACTCAAGTTAAACAGGTTGGTGGGCATTTAGAAAAATGTAAACATACCTTGCCCTCAGGTGACGAGGACGCCATCTTGCGCATGTTTTCCTGGTCTTTGGGGTCGGAGGCATACTGGGCGAGCTCATAAAGAACGTTGGTGCGTGGTGGGTTGGTGATGTCCAGGTAATGTGTCAGGGCTGTGCGGTACGTGGTAGGGCATGGGAATGGGTGTTTCTTATTGGACTCCTCTGAAAAGGGAAAAAAAATTCTCATATTTTAGGACATCTCATATATCAGGAGTTAAAGATGGTGTGTATTTTACTTCAGCTTTTGTTTCTAGGGTCCACAAACCTGAAACAGTTCACCTTACAATTTCTGGGTTGCAAAAAGACACCTAAAGATTTTATGTTGTTAATAATGTAATAAAAAAAAATGTCTATAATTGTTGCTGTTGATTGAACCGCTTAGAAATTCAAATGTAATTTATTTTATGGTTCTCAAAAATAAATAAATTACATGTCCTCAAAAATAAATAAATAAATAAAACATTAAAGTTTGTTACACTAAATTAATTATCCAAAATAATTTTGTTTCAATATGAAAAATTAAAAGTCACTTAATTTACAGCATAGAAATATATTCTTTTGTAATAAAAACAAACACAGATTCGTATTTGTTTTGAATCAATTTAAATCTGTGGCTTTTTACAAAAGAATATTTTTTATGCTATAAATTAAGTGTTAATTTTTTTTTAATTTTGTCATTAGGAATTTACCAGCTTTAAACATTTTTATCTTTAGGTTTCTTTTTTGCATCAATAAAATATACAAAAATATCATTTTCTTCTAATGATAGATAAACATATCTAATGAGTGTTATCCTTTAGTTTCTGCCTTTAATTTTGTGCAATTTTGTGCTACCTCTGTACTTTCTAATAAATTTATTTTGATCATAAAACACTTCTAATCTTCTAATTATGTAACACCACTTAATTAATTAACTATTTTTTCAAATTAGCGGCATTCTAAAGGCACTAAAACTGCTACAAGTCCATTAATCAAAGCGGCCAAGGGTTAGCTAAACATTTTCTGAATGAAGACCCATGGTCAATAAAACAGCTCTGAGACATTTATACAGACAAATGAGTCACGTTTTTCAAGGACAGGGTCGTACCGTCAAGGTTGTTCAGTGAGATAACGATATCAAGGTCTACGCCGAGGACTTCTCCCAGTTTGTTCACAATGCTGGAGTCATTGGTGGGATACACAGCCACGTGGTCTCCTGACTCGTACCTGGTTAAATAAACACAATTGCTCTGGCTTAATCTTTTCTGGCCTTATTGGGTTGAACGTATTAGTTAATTAAGTCTTAGCGTTTACCTTTGCTCTGTGTTATCTCTATTATATTTTATTATTCACCTTTGTTATATATCGTGATGTAATAACACTACATGAACTTAGACACATATTTATCACTTCTAGTGCCCATCTCTTCTAGTTGAGCTAAAAGAAAGCCTTAAAAGGATTGGATGTATGTTATGTACAGAGCATGTGCATGTTTAGTGCATATTATATATAAT
Organism: Heterobranchus longifilis; assembly: GCA_028570985.1. Taxonomy (NCBI): domain Eukaryota; kingdom Metazoa; phylum Chordata; class Actinopteri; order Siluriformes; family Clariidae; genus Heterobranchus; species Heterobranchus longifilis. The sequence continues at coordinate 12,038,825 of JAOVVB010000023.1, read as the reverse complement.
GACTAAACAGCACAAGTTTAACAAACTGTTCCCTGATTATAATTCAAGTTTATAATTCAAATTTACACCCAGATACCTGATCTTAGACCCTGTGATGTCCAGCTCCAAATGCATCAAGTGTCGGTCACCTCCTTTGTTGAGTTTGCGGTTAACAGTGACAGGAGCAAGGAAGGGGTTCTTAGCATCAAATGGCCTGTAGAAGAAAATATATATATTTTTAAATGACTCAAATAAACACTCTCTAAATAAATCAGCGGATCTGTTTGGCCTGGTGTGGTAGCACAGAACACACAGAGGACAAAATCAAGTAGATTGCCGACGTATTACGTACGGTTTCTGGTTTTCAAAGCTCTTCAAGCGTCCCAGTTCACCGGTGTAAACCTTATTCATGTTCAAGTCTTCGTGGACCTTCAGCTCATACTGACGGATGCTATAAGGTAAAGAAAAGTCCACATATGAGATGTAATCCTAAGATTCCTTGTCTGCAATTGCATCATGAGGACAAAAAAACAAAACAAAACAACAACTTCGTAATGAAAGAAAATGTACATTCCAGCTGCCACTTCAAGTCTCTACTAGAAACAAAAACACAACCTCTGGTCTAAAGCAGGGGCATTCAGAGCGTGGGAAGGAACTGTAGGTGGGCACCAGTGAGAGGCGAGATTGAAAATACAAAGATAAATATTTAAATGTCTATAATACACGGTCCCTTTATGTATTTTTAACATTGGAGGACTCTTGAACAAGGTATTATTCAATAAGCATCTTTACCCTTCTCACATCAGTAACATTTTAAAGAAATGGTCAGGCAACTGGACAGCATAAAAAAAAGACAAGATAAAATCATGACTGCTGTGGTGTACCTGGACTCTTCGCCAGTAGGCTCAACACCGAAGTGTTCACACACAGCTGGCCAGAACTGCTCTCTCCATGACACAAAGTCCTCCTCAAGGCTGTGGGAAAAAAAAAAGTCCCTTATGGTTAGCTTATAACTGGAATTTTCAGGTATTCCAACACATGACAGAAATTAAAAGTCCAAGACTCACTTGCCATCGTCGTCTCCCATGCCAAGGTCAAAGATCCTCTGGGCACCAAGCTCGGCTAACCTTTTGTCCACATATTTGCCCATGGCGTTGTAATGTTCATATGTTTTATTCCCAAGTGCAAACACCTTTAGATAGAAAGCATCACTTTAGAAACTGACCATCACATACAGCTTCTGCAATCTTTACAAAGGACTCACAAGGAGAGTTTTTTTTAACACTGATTTTACACTATATGCGTTTTCAATTTGTTGTTACGGAGAAAGAGGAGAGAAAAACAAAAACAAATAACCACATATCGTTCCAGAGCCATCGTGACCAAGTCATTGACAGTCATCAAAAAAAACTTGTGTGTGTGACCACTGCTATAATGCTCATCTAAAAATCCACCAATATACAAATGGAATAAGATTAAGCAGAACCCATGAGATGGCTACAAAACCCTAAGTGGTGAGTGCAAACTGTATACGTAACACATGAAAAATGTTCTTATTGCCTCAAGGGCACTTTAAACATTTCTGTTCATGCACATGGATGGTGTTTGGATTGATGATGTAAGCATCAGCTGAAACATTTCAGTCTATTGTTATTTTATGATTTTACGAGTATGATCTGATATGACGAATACTTTATCTAATATTTTTTACTATAAAATTCTGCCAAGAATAGAATCGTGTACAGATTAGCAACATAAATTTTTTTTTTAAAACAATTAAAGAAGAGAGAGACAGTGTAAAACCAGCTTAAGGAATAAAACACAGTCTTTCAACAGAACAGTAATTCAAAGCCATTAAAAGACAGAGAAAAATTTATTTTTTCCAAAGAAAAGACAGTAAACTCAATATCAGTTTATAACAGGTTACGGGTGCTGACTTTTACTCCATTTAGGGAAGTTGATTCACAAAACAGATATCAATTTAGATACCCAAGCAACGGTCACAAGAACCAATTGACAGAGAGGCAACGAGAAAAAACCTTGAAAGCAACAAGACTCCAAAATAAAACCTCTGTCTTCTGGGTAAAACTGAATAGTGTGATTATAAATCTTTACTCCTCTACAGTTGTATACTATAATGACAAATATTGCTGAACACACTGAAAGAATTTTCACTGTGTGAGCACAATGTGATCAAGAGTTCTGGAATGAGCACATGACAGTCTTTACGATTACAGCAGCAGTTCGTAGTTACATGTCTCCAATATCAAGTTGAGATTATCTACTGATGCACGGGTGAATATAGGGCTGATCATTGTGTATGTGGGAAAATAATCTATTAAATGCAAATGCAAAAATGAACAGCATGAGGACCATGATCAGCCTAAAAAAAAAAATCAAAATTACACAATAAATATCATTTCGACAGGAGAACACTGAACAGTTTCATGGATTCCATGAACTCCAATTAAGAATAATTAATTTTTCCAGTTAAAAGCAAGAGTGAGGCACACCGGGGGTAGAACAGAGAGGTTAGTACTTCCAGTTCAAGATCTGTTTTTAAGTTCAGCAGAGCAAGGCTAGTGTGCCTGACACCCAGGAAAAACCCTTTGTAATCTGATTTCAACAAGCGCTGAACATTTCCGGATGCTAATGCATTCTAGTTCATCTTTAATCTGGCGTGCGATGCCGAGCTGCCTGAAAGCAAAATAAATCACACAGACAAAGCAACAGCTGGCGTTTTATCATCGAGTTCTTGTTTGCGACACACTGTGACCTTTGTAGATGGTGCCGGCATTAATGTTCAAAGAATGGTTGTGTCATTGGGCTGTGAGCCAACGCTGAGCAAGGGTGCCGTGTCCACCTTCCCACTCACATGTTCCTGTGTCTCATGACTACAAAGCTTGTGGCACTGTGCTGTCTTGCACTTTTGTACATGTGCAAAGACACTACGGGCTTTAAAAAGGACATTTATTCTGCTTAGTCACCTTGATCGTCTTTAGAAAATAAATCTGCTTAGTCACCCTCCTCTGCCCATATTTTCCACAGTCATAATGCTATGTGCAATACGTGGTTTCCTGTCTGCCGTCAACTGAAATTAATCACTACAATATGGCATGAACTTCCCATTTTTGCTCAAACCTTCATTCTTTGTGCTTAGTTTACGCTTTGTGCAGTTGCGCAAGATCGTTGTACAAAACAAATGGTTTTCTCAGTGTGATTCGACATCACTCTGACTCTGTGTCTCACTGTCCTGCCTGCCCTACAGCAAAAAATTATTGAGTAATGACTGGACATATCGCAAATGTTTTTGGCAATTTATGGTCACACCTAAATTCCAAAATGGTGCAACAACTAAACAATGGGCAACGAGTTTTAACAATAATAATAATAATAATAAAAAAAAAAAACTACAGTGGAACTTTGGTTCACGAAGGGCGCAGAGTACAACCAAATTGGTATACGATCAAAAAATTAACCAAAAATTTGTCTCTGTTCACAAATCTCTCCCTCCTCGGAATACGACCCAGAAACCACCATTCCAAGCTGCTGCTATCAGCTTAACAAACGCATGAATGCGTCACTCTCTCCTGTACGGTTTATATTTTTACATTTTATGGCTGTAATGTTTTTGTACAATTAAGGCTTTTTCATATGTTTTGTTATATTTTCTGATATAAACAAAACACATAAAAAGCTAAATATAGTATATGAGAACGGATTAATTCTATTTACATATATTTCTATGAAAAAAACTGAATCGGTCTATGGCCAATTCTAGTTATGACCAGAACTTAAGGACGAATAAAGTTCGTGAACCGAGGTTCCACTGTTTATGGAAACAAAAGATCTCACAGAAAATTTGACAAAAGAAGAAATCAGTCAGAAAATTTCACTTGCCGTGAATTTGACTCCATCCAAGTCAAGGTCTCCCTCCTGTAGCAAGTCATAAAAGTCCTGGGAGTTATCTGTGGGGTCCCCCTCTCCATATGTGGCCATGCAAAAGATAGCCAGAGAGTTGTCGATTTCTTTTAAACGAGAAAGTTCATTCTGTAAAGAAAAGAGGGGAAAAAAGCTTACAGGAATATTGCATTAAGTGAAAAATTTGAAATTGCTGTTAGTTTAACATGAGTCACATCAGCATTCAAATACTCATCACTGATGGTAAATCAAAGTACTGTACTGTGCCATTACCATATCATATTCCTCTGGATCTGCTGCCATGCCCTTCATGCCATAACGCTGGGCGTCTTTAGAGAGCCTGTTGGCAAATTCTTCAGCAGTGCCAGTTTGTGAGCCATAGAACACCACTATATTCTTGCCCTGGTAATCATCAACAAAGAACATTAATTCCAAATCAGTTCACTTAATAAGGACAATAAGAAACTGAAGAGACAATGTTCAACATTTCCAACATTATTAAGGGTGGCCTTGAATATTAAACCAAATGCCTAGGCATCCTAAACGAGCAGATTTCTTGTTTAACTGTTGGACTCTTTATTTGTAGCTACATGCTTAAACATTAAGACCTTCACACTATAACTATAGCACATTTCTAAATCCCCACACACTGAACGTGAGCTAGCTGAAGGTTTTTACTAAATAAATTGAATATCATGCTAAGAAAAGACATGCCACCATGTCAACCAAAATATGACCTGGCAGCACTCTAGCACTTTACTTGCCTTGTGGACTAGCTTATACATGCATCATTTGTCCACCCAGTTCTGTTTCTTATAGACCAGTCTCATGTGTTTGTGTTTCTAGTGTCTATATCTATAAGGGATGTTTTCAGACATAATATCGGACCAAACATAATTACAAGCCACATAAGATACAATGCACTTTTTCCTTTGTAGACCTGATGTAAAACCAGCATAAATGTTAAATGCTACTGTACTGTATAAACTGACAAATATAGAGCGAACATATGCTTACTGTTTTCTTCATTTTTTCAATGAAACTGGTGTCCCTGGCAGCTGCTGGCCTATAAAAAAATGGAAATGGTAAAGATACAGTATACGCCACTGGTGTGGTATATAGTACATACATATTCATATACATAAAATCAGTAATGTATCAGTTACATTAAAGCCATTTAATTCCAATAAAACTGTGCAACAGTCAAAAGGGAACAAAAAAAAGTATTTTCTAAAAATATAAAAAGAAACTCAATCGTCTTTTTCTCTGCACTGGCCAACAACTACAGACAAACTCATTACAGGCTACCAAACCAATAATCCAGGATTAGCTTTAAATACATTGTGTCTATGGTATACAAAGGTTGACAAAATGTGACAAAAAAAATTACATTAGGATATCAGAGGACACTTCTAAGATACACAAAATAAAGTGCAGCATCAGGTCTTTGCCTGATTTCAAACGTATTTTAAAACAAAACATATGATGGGTAAAAATGTTTCACTGCAAATTACATGCCTATCTAAATTTGATTAATCAAACTACATAAAGCCACAGCATTCATGTTTCAATCTGGCATAGTTTTTTAAGATAAGGGGGTTTCAAGTCAAACTGGGACTTTTGATTGTGCAGAGTAATATAATACAGATATGAGAGCAAAACAACTTTTATTTCTCTATATAACCCCCTGCTAAGCTAATGCACTTATCCCAGTGTTTACTTGTGCTTGGATACCATCAAAGCAGAAATCTTGCCATGATGGGACTACCTGCTTCATGTCTGAAACTCTGGCCTCCCAGGAACTTCTTTAATGGACCAAACATGTTGGAATTGCTAAATCGAGGTCAGGACTGTATAAAGGGTGTAACAATAACTCCCAGAAAGAGTTCCTGTAACATGCAAGGGGTGTTTCTGCATGATTGTGTACAGTTCCCACCTCCCTTCCGCAAACTGCCAACAAATTATCTGTCAATATTCAAGGATAAGACATTTCACTCTCTGAATGTTCAGGGGAACGACTGCAGTGGGCTCAGAGCCACCTCGGCTGGGATCGTCAGCCTTCTACAAACCATTTGCACCATTCACATTTTAGTGTAGCTCTGAGTCTCATCACTGTGTTTGAGCTTGAAGTCATCTGTAAATGTCAATCGGTTTTATGCCTTCATTCACGAGAAGTTTCATCACAAGTTCCGGTTTGAACTGAACGGACATACTTTATGCTTTTTGCTAACCAACAGCCTGCAAGATAATAGTGTTGCATCGAATATTAAACGTTCTTAAAAAAAAACAAAAAAAAACACCCAGGATATCCCAAAAAAATGTCTCAAAATAATTTAACATAATATTTAAATTGTATACATGTTTTTCAATTATAACAAGGAAAAAAAATCTATTATGTTACGATGGGTACCATGACAAAAAAAAATACAGTTCCCATAATCCTTCAACTTTTAGTCATACAAAAACACAAATAAATACAATGTAGCTGTAAATGTTTAAACCTGTATAACTGAAATTATGAGAAAATAATGAGAAGTTTTCAACAGCCTTGAGGGTAACAGTTAAACACAAACCAGTCTGTTTATACAAATGTCTAGCTGATCGAGATATGAGGGACAACACTATGGACGTCTTTACATTCATCAGCAGTCTGGTTTTATTTTACTGTTAAACATTCAGTCGAATGTCAGTCACAACAAAGAAGCTCAAGGATGCTGGGTAATGGTGAGGACACAGAAGTAAAACTGGGAAATTAATGGTCACAAAAGGAGCATTTAAAAAAAAAAAACTAGCAAGTAGTACAATGTAGGGGATTTTAAATGTTTCGATTTTTAACTATTATTGACTAGTCTGGTCATATAGGTTTTATTAGAACTAATTAAATTTAACTTTGTCATTGTGGAAAGTACATTTGAAAAAAAAACACTGAAATGCAGTTAGCATCTAACCTACGTGCCAGTGTCTAAGTGGAATATTCACTTTATAGTTACATATTTATATATAAGGCTGTGGAAATCAGATGTACAGAGGGCGTGGGTGTCGGCTTGTTTGGAGGCACTGTGCTATAGGAAAATAATCAATGGTGGGACAGCTAGATTAGTCACAATACGCGTATATTTATACAGCTTTTTTAAGTTGTTACTGTAGAAATGACAGCATATTAAAATAAGCCCATTGATATGAACCTTAGACCTGGCACCATGGTAAGAGCCGATGTTACAAGAAATAATTCAACACCTTTTGTCTACTCCAAACCAAGGATCTAGTACAGAGTGTATACTATAATATAAATGTAGATTATGTATCGAACAGTATACCTCATTTGTTACAGTCTTTCAAGCAGTCTCATTTCCTAGTATTGAAACACAAAAACAAAGACCAAGGAAACAGGTGTCCATTTCATTTCATTGTGAATTCATTTCGTGTGAATTTTATGCACAATGACACTAAATGCCGGTCTCATGACCTTTGAACTAGTGACTGAAATTCACCTTCGATTAATCAATTTTTAGTTTAAGATCACTAAGCTTTAATTCAACAGTTATATTTTGGGCTATGTTAACTTAAAAAAAAAAAAACATTTATCAATAATAATTAACGCTCAATGTTAACCAACCATATACCAATGAAAAATGATAAATAATTTATTTTACAAGAACCCCATTTTTTTTTTTGCACCCCGCCTTTTTAAACCCCAAAAACCCTTAAATTTTAATATTTAAATGTTTCTTCGCTTAAAAAACAAACAAACACAAGTCATAACGAGGGTAAAATTCAAATGATTAAAATGAGATCAGTTCAACAGTTTGCAAAATCTGTCTGTAAGTAGTTTAAATATTCACTAGTAAACTGTTTTCCTTCATAACCACCTCCCACTAATGGATCTTCTCAGCTGTAATATTTGCATATTTTTAATTACAATATTCTTTCGAACACCATCTTTCACATGCATTGTTCAAAATCTAATTGCTTTGGAGATTTCCTACTTTATGAAGACAAGGAATTACGAGGCTTTGTCTCCCTGTCTGAATCATTGTCTTGCCCCAGGATCCGCCCACACTTCATTTGTAACTTCTTGACTGAATACAAGACATCTTTCAATTTTGAACTGGGTTCCTGCCATCACTGGCTTTCAGCAGAACCTCAGCGCTTGATGAACACACAGGCAGACAAAAAACAAACAAACAATAGGGAGCCTTCACCATATTTAGGCAGATTTTTTTTCTGTATGCCGAAAAATAGCCAAATGTTCCTCTCATCAGACCAAACAATCCTTTTCCTAAACACAGCTGGTTTAATGGCTGGTTCAAAAGTTAACACTGCTCAAGATGTGCCTAAAAAAATTCACATCAACTGGTTTTGATTTATTTTAATTTTTTTTACTTTCGGTCAGGTTTTTCTCTGAATCTTTATAACAGAACTGTGTTTGTTTGTTTTGGATTACAATCATTACTATAGGCATCTTTTACAATACCCTTCGCCAGCTCTGAATGCCAAGCCTTTTAAGGAATGATTTAAAATACATATCTTAAGGTATTTAAGCAAGTTGGTTAAACATTTAAACAGATAAACGCCTTTAAATAAAAAAAAATATATGTTTTTGAAATCAGGTTTGCACTCTACTCTAATTCTACTAAAAGAGTTGAAAAAATGTAAAAAGAGACTTTAATTTAAAAGGAAAAAAAAAGGAAAACTGTACAAAGTATTAGTAAGAATTAGAAAGTACAAATAGCTAGCCACAGTTCTCTTAGAAGAGAAATCCACAAAGCTTATAAACACTTCATACCATTTAACCCTAAAGCTAAAAGCTAGGAGAAACAAGGCCATGCTTTTATATTCAATCTATCATTTTATTCAAATAGACAGAACAGGATGAAGAGCAGCGTATTGGCTTTGCATACCAGTTCAGGCCTAGTTTCCTACTAACTTTGGACTATGGCCATTGTGAACTTTAAAGAATATTGTGCAGTGGATGCCAAAATAGAAAAAGCCCTAATGTTAAACATTCGCAAAGAAACAGCAACTCCAAGCCATGTGTTTAGGACGTTTTTGTAAGCAATGAGCACATAAGTGATATGGGCTTATTAACCTGCTCTTTTAGCTTCAATCTATGTTTATGAAAGAATACAGATTTATTACCCACCTGTTAGCAGCGGCCAGTCGTTCCTCAGGTAAGCTAAACACGCAACCCATAGTCTTAAAGTGCCCTGATAAGTCCACACGAGAAACTCCAACAATAAAAACAACTCAAACGGGAACTAAAATTTCCCAAGATAAAAGCTGACATTTGATGGGTACGTCAGTTTCCTCATGCTGACACAGAGAAAATGTCTCCTAAAAGTATACTCAAGACCTCGAAGACAATGAAGCTGGATCCTGAAAATAGGAGATGTACAACACTGGCATGGCAGCTGCAATCTGAGCAAAGAGTTTTTCAGTTGAGGATTCAAAAAAAAAGTCATGCAAGCATATGCTCTCAAAGGAATTGTCCCAGTATCCCACAATAGGGATGATGTCATGAACAAAATCCAGAAATAAAGACTAGTTGAGGCTTTTGACAAAAAAAGAGCTCCACAATCTCAGCAGCCATAGAGGAAGCGAGTGAGCGCACAGTGCTCATTTCCTGCGTCACTGAAGAAGCTGAAGGAAAAGGAGCTGGAGCAGGAAGGAGCAGCCTCTCTGTTTTCCATGCTCACGCACACACATGCACGTGTGCGCAACATCTGGCAACCACAATGGCTGCAATGCCGGGAAAGAAACCCAGACTGCTTAATGAAATCTCGAATAACAAGAGCTGCGCTCTAACACAGAAACTCAAAATCAACCAGCTCCTGCCTCGTTTTGCATGGAATGAAGCACTCAAAAACCAAAAAACAGCACAAAACCTACATTTATGTAACCCTGGCAACAGTAGTAAGACAATGTTAATGTTTTTTTTTTGTGAGAGAAAGAATGATTGAATGCCCCAGGCTTCCAGGGCCAGCCCTCGCTCACATTAGCTCCCCTCCTATTGGATGCCGTGGACTGCCATAGCAACCCCATCAGTCATAAAAGGAGTCTCTCGCAACAAGCCAGGCCCCGCGCCATTCAGGAACGCAGTGAGAGCAAATTAGCGATGGTCTGTTCTGAGAAAGGAGGGAGAAGAAAAACAGAACGAGGGAGAACAGAATGGAGTGCTTGTCTCTCTGCTCAACTTTCCACCTTTGGCAAAAGTGCTGGCTGGCCTTTCCTCTCGCGCTCTCCAGGGAACACTCAAACGGGGTTCTCAGACACAAGAAAACCGAGTGGGGGCCTAGACCAGACTTAACACAGATTTTACAAGCACAAAATGGAAACTGTATAGAAGAAGCACTGAAGAAGTTATCCCAGTAGCTTTTACCCAGTAGTTTAAGGTAAAAAAAAAAAAAAAAAAAAAAAAATTATTTAATTACATTTTATTTGTGTAGCACTTTTAACAGTGGTCATTGTCACAATGCAGTTTTACAGTATTAAAACTTTTTTTTGGAAATACTGTATATTAGAACATGTACAGAAAGAAAAGCATGAACTATAACTATCAGTTTGTCCCTAATGAGCAAGAAACCATGAGAGGAACCAGAGTCATCAGGGAACCTATCCTCAATTTGGTTGATATCAGATAGTAAAGTAAGGGAGAAAGAAACAGCAGACAACTTACTGACACCCTAGCAAAGTGGGATCCCTTCCTGCTTCGTACATGTTTGTGCTTTCTCACATGTTCTCAATAAAACATAAGGCTTGTGGACGACTAAATATTGTGTGTAACACTAATAACAGTGAATTAAATTATGATCCTTGGTATGATGTCAGAAACGCTAGGTCTTCAACGTCTGCAGTGACAGCCTAGCCATATTATATAGTCACATCTGAAGGTATTGGCACAACAAGGCCTTGTTTTTTGCCAAAAATTGTGTTTGAGATCAAATAACAATCTTTAACCCAACTGAACAGACATTTCATCTCCTGAAGAGGAGACTGGACATCAGCTGAAAGAAACTCCTTCAACAATTTGTTGAATTCATTGGGCTACTGGCTTGACGCAGATATTATGCAACCAAATACTTAGTGCTATTTACTTTAAGGGCGTCTGTTTCAATATTTTTGCTTGGCAGAAACTGGGACGTATGTTCCAAGTTATAAATCAGAAAAGGAATGCTAAACCTCTGATCTCTCATTTCATATTTATCTGTTGAGCTCAAACCCAAAACTCTTCATTATACAGCAAAATAAAGAATTGGTCTTGCCGTTCCAATACTTTCGGGATCGTAGGTCACATTTTTGTGGTGACACCCCAATAGAATTACAAAGGAGTTTAATGAAGCATGAGCCCACAGACAACAGCAAACAATACAAAACATTTGCACCAAGGTGAAAATCATCTATCAATTATGCTTTCTCTCTTAGAAAGTTTGTTGCTGGATGCAGTGTGTGTGTGTGTCCCAAGACATGCGCATTGTAAAACCAGGTGCAATAGGGAGGAAAAACCCATAAGTACACACTCATTGGTGTATCATCCACCTCACTTCTAACACATCTAAGTGCAGTATTAACCCAGCACTGGGATAACTCTGTAAATGATTCAAAGCTTCCTGTACAAACTCAGACACCTCTTGTCATAGTTTATACAGCGTTGATTACTTTAAAAGAGGTGTAAGCTTTGGACAAACTAACAGAATTATCAATATAGAACATTAATACAGTTAGTCGGAGCTGGATTGGTTACAGAAAGTGTCCATGTTCCTTTTTAACAATACCAGATATTTATTATCAGTTATATGCCAGTGGAACCGATCCGTGCATAGTTTCATGTCTTCCCTTTGTGTCTGGCACAGATTCTTGTTGAGGTTTTCCTTTCAAGGCTAATCAAAGTCCTCCACCAGCATGTCTTTGGCACTATGATTGATCTACAGATGCACACATGTTGCCCAACATCAAAGAAGATATGCTGATAGATTCATTCAGAAAGCCAGCCACACAGTTTCCTCCAGTGTGTGTGCACATATTGGGGGGTGTCTGGGGATTATTATGCTCAGAGTTTTAGGTAGATTGCCATGTGTGGTCCAACAGGTGTTAGAGAGTGGTGCTCCACCTGAGATTATAACAAATACTAAATCATGCAAGAAGACAACCTGGCGATTCTTAACACTTTGGCAGTATTCAGCATTAATACAACCACAGTAAGGTATGTAACCACATGCTACCTGGTAATGATCAAGAATAACCATGTATTTGCTACTTTTTTTGCTTTAGATTTAAGTGTTTGGCAAACGAATACACAAAACAAACTCTATGAAGTGTTTGCCAAGATTGGAGTGAATGAACTTGAATGGCCTTCACAGAACCCTGACCTAAACCCCACTGAACATCTCTGAGATAAACTAAAACTCAACACATAACAGGCCTCCTCCTAATGCTCTTTTGGCTGATGAATGCACATCCCCCGACCTACACTTTAAATGCAGTAAAAGGTATCATGGGATGTTTAAAAAGCAAAAAAAAATTTACCCACCTGACCTGTGCGCGCACACAGAAAAAATTCCAAGCCAAGGCCTTTATTGATTTTATTTATTTTTTAACCTGGATTAAACTCTGGTGACCTTATCAAATGAATGAATGACATATTTAAACACTACAGAACGGAATCAGAGCAATTAACTGCAAAATAACTATATATCTGAATAAACTGCAATTCAAATATTTAATAATAAACTATAGTGTGCATTTTGCTGTACAGTCATCTTAGTTTTATTAGTAAAACAAAATATTTGAGCCTAGCACTAGTGCTAATTCTCCTGGCTTCCCTGAGCAGACATTTATTTTAAATGTTCTCTTTTCTCTTACGCAGTAATAAACACTCAGCTCGGAATGTTTTAATAAGTAGGGGCAGGAAATAAAATCTAACAGCATGGTTAGGGGTCCTACTCAGTAAAGATGCTCAAGAGTACTACTAGCAGTGCAAGTTACTTACTCCTAAATTATGAAATCAACAAAGCTGTACATTTTTGCCAAATTCATCAGGACATTATAATGAAAAAAAGGCTGCATGATGTAAGGACAGCATATGAAATCTGAAATATCTCACAATACATAGCACAAATAAGCAGCACAAAACAATATGCTGGGTAAAATGATCCCATGTTCTTAGTCAACTGTGGGCTACTTTACAGTAGCCATTTGATGTGTCTGTTCTATTTAATTACCATCTAAATGCATTCAATTGATTTTAAGCGAAGAAAAAAAAAAAATCATGGACAGAGAAAACCACAATGGTGCTCCATTAAAATCAGAACAAATGTAAACACCATCAAGGATTCTGATTAATAGCCAATAGCTTTCAAGACACACCTTCTGCTAAATCTAAGGCTTAAACTCACTAAATAATGCGGTCAAACCTGTTTTCAGCTGGACATAATTTCTCACTGCCAATCTAACCACTTCTCATGGGGCCATGGGTCTTTTGTTACCAATATTTTTTTCCTAAGGTGGCAAGCATCACACAGTTTTAGTTTTCCCCAGAGAGCGAGAGAAAGAGAAAGAAATTTATATAATATAAAACAAATATATACACTTATTTGTATATATAAAGTAAAAACCTGCATGGTGTTTATGGGAGGTGTAACAAATGCATTATAAAGAGCATTTGATTGGATGCAAGTACACGAGTCATTATTTAGGTTATTTATTTGTAACTATTTTGCCAGGAATTATAAAGTGTAAAGGGCAGGCTATTTTTTAAAGCCATTTTAATACAAAAAAATTAAACCAGCTCTAATAGACAGGGTCTCTATATTGTTGTATAAGAATGATCTTACTGTATGTAGTTTTGTATACAGGAAATGGAATAACATTTACATGTATCCATTAAGGAGCCTAATGGCTGCAGGTATAAACGACCTCCCATAACGCTCCTTAGAGCAACTAACCTGTCCCAGTCGGTCACTGATTTTCTGTGCTCTTCTGTTTTGTTAGGAAAACTGTGTGACAGTATTTTTTTTAAATGGTCTAATATGGAGAGGGCATTCTGGTTCCTATGACTGAGGCTGAGCAGCTTCTTAAACCTTTACAGCATCTCCCACACTCACACCATCGCCCCAGCACACAACAGCATATTAAAAAAAATAAATAAAAATTGCACACGCATACAACGCATCCGAAATTGGTCTGCAAACTCCAAAGGACCTGAACATTCTCAGGAAATAGAGGCGATTCTGTCCCTTTTTTATATATAGCATCCATGTTAGAGCTCCTGTCCATCTTGCCATAGATTTTGGTAGTTGTTCACACACTGACCATCAATTACAACAAGACACAGGAGGTTTGATCTTTCTGAAGTAGATAGTATTAGATCTACTATACCATCAGTACTCACATGGGTTCGAGGGGACGAAAGTCAGGGATGGTTTCAGGCTTCTTACGGAACACAAACCAATATATGATCAGGCCCACAATGAGGGAGAAAAGGAAGATATCTAGGTTGCTGAGGAAAGGCTCGTTCATTAGCTCGGCCTGCGCCGACTCCTCTGCTTGTTGATCCGCCATGTCTGTGAAAGAACAAGATTTTGCTATGATTGGAAAACAAATGTATAAAAATAACAATATTTTTATTTAATAACAATATTCATTTCATTCAAACCCAGCAACAACAGTAAAAGCACAGTAATACAAGCACACTGCCTTCCAAACTACAGCAAATTTAAAGTTACCACTGTATATGCAGCTCATATAGCAACAGCTGCATCTATTACAAGTTCAATCTCTATGAAACCTTGGCTGTCAGTGTTGATATAACAGTAGCTTTTTGTAAGATGTTAGTCTTCATAGCTCTGAGGCACTGAATGAAAAAAAAAAAGTATAAATTGTTATTCATTTAGTCCTCATAACCACTTCACCACTGGAGGTTACACCGGGAATTCCGGGCAAGAATGCCAGTCCTTGCCAGGGCATCATGTGCATTCAAGCACACATACTCACACACATTAATCTAGTGTGCTATTCTGCTTACAGTGATTTGTTAATGATTTATGAACACCATGTCTTACATTTTAACAATTTATAGTCAGGTTTGATGTCGTGAAACAGCTAGACGAGTTAGGGCACGTAGCTGGATGATATAAACAATACACAGTCATGGTCCATCATTTACTGTGTGATGGTTACAATCTCCTCACTTAAATATTAAATAAATATCTCCTTAAAAAGTTCATATCAATGATTTTGTCATCGATCAATCGATTTACTTTCTAACCTTCTGACCAAACAGAGTTGAGAATTCAGTCGATCTGTGGTTTAAATGCTCTTAAGTCTGACAATAAGTTTATATAACAGTAAAGTTACCAACACCATGCTGCCAATATTTACACCAATGACTGAGACACACTTTTATTAACTTGAGACACATATTTTCAAGCAGGTCCCCATGTATGGAACTGAAACAGAGATCTTTCCATTCTGCTGTGAACTTCGTGACAATGAACTACAATGACATGTTGGGGGTTAAAAAAAAAAAAAAGGTGACTTTTACTTATATATTAACTATCCTGCTGCACTCTCAGCAGCTGAGTGCATGTGTTACAGAATCAGCAAGTAGAGAGTATCTTGATTTAATATTATTTCTATTTACATTTTTTCCCCCTAAGAATCTACTGCTGTACTATTTTATGGTCATATCATGTGACTAGTATTTCCTGTGTTGGACCACATTTCTCACATCTTACTTGGCTCTTAAAAAATCGTCTTTTAAACTGAACTATGGTGTAACAAAAGCCTTACAGATTAAAATTCCAATCCAGACTAGAAAACACTGGTTTCCTCATGTTCAGCAAGACAGAACTTGAACCACATCCACAAAGAATAGTAAAAAAGAAAAAAAAAAAAAAGTATTTAAGTGGTTAAGAGTGGGATCATTCTGTACTATAGTTTACAAAAGAAAAAAAAACACTTCCTTTTTTTGGTTTAAAGCTTAGTCATCCACTTACATTAGCACAAGCAAAAATCCCCTCAGCGAGTCAATCCAATAATGTCTTATTGAAAATCCCTACTTTACATAGGAAAGGATAGACACACGCACTTACACACGCACTTACACACAACATGCCTATACATGTTGCACCATGATCATGACTCATTCTTCACAGGATCATGATAAAGGAATTAGTAAACGCTGCTAAGAAAGATTAAAAATTAACAAAAACCAATAAAAAATTTATTAATTGAAAAATGTTTTGCACAATATTCCTCCATCCCTCATAAATCCATTAACTTGTGCACCACAAGGGGGCGCACCTGCAGTTTATGTAATGTGCAGTATTAGACTAGTATTAGCATCCTTTATTCCATTTGTTTAAACTGTTATGGCTTCATTAATTTTATCTCACATAACTAAATTGTTGGAATTGTGCCTCTAGAACAGTTTAAATAAAACTTTAACAGAGAATAAATGTGCGCTAATCATCATTCGTTATTCATGATTAACCAATTACTGACTGTAAATGTGTTCAGGTGTTGGTCAAGAAAAATGTACCCTTAGTTCTCATAATAATTAATACATGATAAGCACTGCTTTGTCTCTTAGCCTAAGTAGTTTTTTTTTTCTAGTTTGGAAAAACTTTTTTTGTTTCCAAGTAACATGTCTTCTTCTTCTTTTCTTTTTTTACCAGTAGAACATTTGGTTTTCATTTTTGGACACACTGTATTTTGGCAACTAGAAGCAAGATTTCAGATTACAACGTGACTCTAAACAGCACTTGAGGTACACAATGTACATCAAATGCCGTAAAGACGTACATTGTAATCTGCATTTGGGGTAAACAATTAACATCAGCAAAAACTCAGTTTCATGAAACTCCTGCAGGATCTCTTTCATCTAAGAAATAATGCTAAGATAAGAAAGATAAGATCTCTATAGAACATTAAAACTAGCTCATACTTTTGCCGCTTTTGTAAGTTGGAACATTGTAATTCCTTGATGTCTGGTTGTTCCAGTAGATCTGGTAGCTCTAAAATGCAGTGCTGAGTGCCCTTAATAAAACAAAGATTTACATATATAATAACCCCCTACTTCTCCACACCATATTGGCTCTTAATCAAATTTCAAATGGATTATAAAGTACTACAGTACTATTGACCTACAAAGCACTGAATGGTTTCAATCCTACTTTGATTAAAAATGTGCAGGCTCTTTGTTGGTACTTGGAATAATTAGGGAGCAGAGCATTTCTTTACAAAGTTATGGTCCACAGTTTTAGACCAGCCCTCAAAATAGTGCTCAGGGCTCAGGACTTGAAAATCTTTAAGGCTAGGTTGAAAATCAAATTGTTTAGTCAAAGCTTTTGTTAATAGATTTTCTCCCAGGTAAAGGCCAAGACCTTGGGAGTTCATGAGCACATTCAGCTGGCATTGTGACACTGTTATGTGCTCTTTATTTTGGTTATGCTTCCCGAAGGTCATTCTCGCACTTTGTCCTTGTCTTCTTAAATCTAAGCTCCGTATTTCTTCTAAAAGTGTAATCCTCACATCAGTGTTTTCCCTTGGTCCACTGCTTCTGGCTCGCTCATTAAGGATCAAATCAGATTCAAATCGGAAATTGATATGTGTCTTTTTTTTGTATCGACTGCAATAACTGATTAATCCTCCTGGTATCAATGCATTTCTGGCTTCTTCTACACTTCTACTTTTGAACTGAGTCTAGCGTTGTACTAAAGATCTCCGCCAACATCTTCGCTTGCTTCTGTGTTGCAGTAATTTGCAATAAAGTGCAGAGTGTGACGAAGAGATTTAACACAGAGGCACAGAAATTCCACCGCCAACTACAGGTTAGACGGTGTAATTACAGAGCGACAAAACTGAAGTATAAATGCTCACAACATCACAGGCCACTTGGGTAGACTACGGCAGGCTCTGTGTAGACTTGGCGCAGAATCTATGGAATAAAATCACTGTCAAAAATAATCGCGCATTAAGAAAAAAAAGATTTGTGCGTAATTCTGTGACATGTCCAAATCTGTGAAAAAAAGAATTTACCCGAGACGATGAGAGAGCGTGCTCGGCTGCTGACGGTGGTTGAAAACGGTGGCGGGGCGTATCTGCCGAATCGATTCCTCTTTCCTTGAATAGTAATGTGCCTGTGCATGTGGCCTTGATGACGTATTTTTGACAGTGGTGCAACACACTACACTCATGGAGTTGTAAAAACGAGTGTCTGTAAACGGTCAGAGTTGTACTGAATATACTATGTTCTATACTATGTATATACTGAATGTACTATATCTCTAACTCTGTAACACTAACTGTCACACTCTAACACTGTAACACTATATCTCTAACTCTGTAACTCTGTAACACCGTAGCTCTGTCACACTAGTGCTGTCAGACTGTTGTTCTGTAAAACATCCTGGGCAAACTGTAGCTCTGTAACACACAGATCTGTCACTCCGTAGGACTGTAATGCTAGCTCTGAAACAATCAGAAGCTCCGTCAACTGTAGCTCCGTCATACTGTACTGTACAATACTGTAACAACGGCTATATCAGATTGTAGTTCTAGATTTGGTGCAAAAGCACAATTAGAATCATCTGATTGTAGCGTGTCCAAGTATTAGGTAAACACAACCTCAGACAACCAACAACATGTAACTTGCAAAATGAAAAAGCATGTGGGCAATACTAAGTACTCTCCTGATTTATCAGCTTATATATCCACCTTTAGCAGCAATCAATTGAAGTAATTGTGTCCTGTATGACTTTATCAGTCTCTCGCATCGTCTTCTTTACAACACTGCTTCAGTTCATTGAGGTTTTTTTGCGTATTCGCTTATGCACAGCTCTCTTAAGGTCCCGCTAAAGAATTTCAATTGGGTATGAGTTGTTTCTGCTGAAATGCTGTTTGGTTCTGCCAAACATTACTTTGGGCTTTTAGGTCAACATTGGTCTCATCTGTCCGTAGGACATCCAGAAAGTCCAGAAGTCTTGTGATCGTGGTCGTCGTATTCAAACAGAAAAGGTTTCTCCTGGCAACTGCAGGTTGATGTGCAGCAACAATTGCTTTTCTAATATCACACACCTGAATGGTCCACACCAGCAAACTGCCCAAACTTCTTTATTCAATTATAAAGGGCTGATGATTACCCTCTTAAATCCTTTTGCATGTTTCATTTTCTTTTTGGCTTCATTTTTGTTAACTAAGTAATGGCAAGGTGAAAAAATGTTTTTCTGATTTTGTTCGTCTGAGGTTGTGTTTGCCTAATACTGAGACTCGCTATAATCAGATGATTTTATTATGCTTTTACACAGTTAAAAAAAATATATATATATATTAAAAGACAGGGTACTAACTTTTACCCATAACCGTATCGCTGTCATATTGTAGCTCTGAAAAACTGTAGCTCTGTGACTCCTTAGTGCTTTAACAACAGGTATATCTGTACATCCTGTATCTCTATAATAACAGCTCTGCCACACTGTAGCTCTTTTACAATGTAGTTTGTCACACTGTAATTCTTTAGATCTGTGATAAAAAGTCTCACAGTGTAGCTCTGTAAAACTAGCGCTGTCAAACACTACTGTAGTTCTGCCATCCTGTAGCTCTGTAAGAATAACTATTTTACACTGGAGCTCCAACAACACTGTAACTAGGTAAAACTTTCACACTACAGTTCTGTAATAAATCTCTGTTACCCTGTAGCTCTGTCACACTACAATACAAGTCAAAAGTTTGGACACAAAACAATTTATTTTCTACATTCTAGAACAATACTGAGGATTTCAAAACTATGAAATAACACATATGGAATTAAGTAATTTAGCAACAACAGTAACAGTCAGTTGGTATTTTTTTAAGACATGAAGGTCAGCTGTCCTGGAACAGTTCTTGCAAGAACAGTATCGTGTCGAGTGCTTTTGTAAAACCCATCAGGCTCCATGATGAAACTGTCTCTCATGAAGACTTTCCCAGGAAAACAAGACCAAAACTGACCTTTGCTGCAGAATAGAAGTTCATTTAGAGTCACCAGCCTCAGAAATCACCGATTAACAAACAGCACCTCAGATCAGAGCCGTTATGAAGGATTTACAGATCATAAGGAGATTATTGCATATTTTGGACGCCTGCAGCATCGTTTTGTAGAAAGAAATAAAATTCAGGAAACACTATGGAGTCCAAACTTTTGACTGCCTTATTTATGTCATAGATTTTTAAGACGGTAGTTCCTTTGGTTATTAACTCCACATCTCTGGAACATTTCCTTTTATTTTCTGTAACCGACTCGTAAGTGAAGAGCCTCGCGGTTCCGGTGTCCTCAACATTGATTTTTCTCACTTTAGACGAAACAAGTTTAGCCAACTGCTGTCAGAAATAAACAATTCAGTGTTATATGAGAATGCCCAAAGGCTGAAATGTGGCACTCTCTGAGTCTCTCCTTCGCGGGCAGAAAGAGAACGGGATTCTTGGCTGCGCTACACACACTTGTGCTCTGATTATCTGTAGGAAATTGCTATACACTACCGTCTTGCTGTAGCACAAGAGCGGCAAGGCTAAAACCTGCAGGCGATGCTAATGCCAATTGCACCGATTGAGCTAAGGTGCGTGGGCGCACCCGAATCCCCACGACGGACAACGGCGAGGTGCTTCTCTGCCTGATGTGGAGTGTGGAGGTGTTTCTCTCATTGCTCATGCATTTCACAACTCCTAGTTCTGGGCGGTCAGGGGTCAAGCGGTCACGGGTCAGAGCTGCCCTTGACTTGTTGAAAAGTGGTTAGGACGACTTTTCGAACTTTCAGTGTTCCAGATCTCCAGTTTCCTTTTTGGATCTCAGCTCAGATTTCCTCGCTTAGAGGACACATAGGGAATTCAAGCAGCCACACACACACACACACACACACACACAGACTAAACTCAATGTCTCAATGTCACAGTGCAGAAATAAATGGAAAGAGATGATGAGAATGATGACAGTACAGAAGATGCCTCTAGTGTGTGTGTGTATGAGTATGTGTGTGTATGTATGTGGGGACTCACTGTAGTCGCTGTTCTCATCTTTGGTCCCATTAATGGATCCATCTGGTTTCATCTGCAGGTAAAACCCCTGTTCGCTGAACAGCCTTGTCACAATCCCCTTCAGCTGTGGCTCTGTAACACACACACACACACACACACACACACATATCCAGTTCGTCATTTATGCCAGACAGTTTTGCCGAACCGTTTGTACTAGTACACACACTCTGAGACTTCAGCTAAATTCTCTCTAATCTACTGACCTTTTGCAGACATGTGACTACCATGACGTCAATCACAGTAAGGTACGGAAGAAACACTATTCACTGACATTAGGCTACTTTTATGTATTTTTACGTTGATAATTACGTTCAGGGCCAAAAAAATACCAGAAATCTATATTGTCACGCAGATAAAGTAGTAACCTAGTGACTGTTAGCTTCTGTTCTGCTGGTTATAATCCTATACTGCATGTTGTGGTGGAGAAACCGAATGAAGAAGGAAATAAGGATATTAAGTTTGAATCGATGACTTCATTACCTCACACATTGTACAAATATGTTTCCTCCCGGATTTTTGATGCCCTTTGCTAAACGGTTAGTGTTAGCATTTTCTCATTCAGCGCTTCTACTGCAAGTGAGACGATGCTACGGAATCCTCTGCAAGTAACTGTTCTGTGTTTTGAATCCCTTGTTCCACACACCAAGTAGTGCCTCGACCAGGTGTTAGAGAGGGATTCACGATTCAGCCTTGAGTTAGAAAATAGTTTGTTGTGAAACACAACACGCATGGTGCAGAAGCACTTCGGAATGACTTAAAAGCAATAACAGAGTATACAAAGTGTACAAGTTGACGTGACGTTATCAGATGTGTTTTCCTTGTCGAAAGTGCTTCTGTAATTGTTTTTTTTTTTTCTCCGCAACCGGTAAATTTTGTTTCTTTTGCCGAACAGAAATGGCTGGGAAACGTGTTTGCATCGGTCGAAAGCCAAGCGAAGCGAGTTTACATGGGTTTTTTTTGGCTGTTTTGCATTTTGTACAAGATTGAGTGAAGTCAATGCACCATGGGTCCCATGAACGTTAGCAAGGACGGAAGCAATAAGAAAAGGGAGCCAGTTTCAGTTTCGTTTTTAAAGCAGCCGGTGCCAAAAGGAACCATAAATGAAGGTTAAGTGAGGTTTAATGTCTGTTTATTTCATATTTTACTTCATTTTCATGTCTTACTAAATGTTTTGGTTGTTTTTATATGCGAAATATGATTATAGTGTTTGAAATTGGGAAAGTCGGTAATATTTTTGGGTTGCCAGAACAGATTATCTGCATTTACTGTACATTATTTCCTGTGGGAAAATGCATTTTGCAATACGGAATTTCACCTTAAGAACTCACCTCCGGAACGGATTAAATTCATATGCCGAGGTACCGCTGTATTATACACACACACACACAGACACAGGATGTCCCAAAAATGTTTTATTCGTAGTCTAACAACATAGCCAATTACCGCTCAAATAATAAAAATTTTTGATGAGATGTGTAAAAACTAACTACGTTTAATACATTTAATTCACATTCAGTTGAGCACATGAGGGACTCGCCAAAAGGGAATGTGTCACAGACACTGCGCATATTTAACATTTGTGAAGCTTTGTAAAATCGGTTATAAAATCTATATCCATTTGAATATGTTGTTGGAATTTTAATAAATAAACCTTTTCTTTTTCAACATGAAGCCTATTTCATTTCGTTTGCCTAGGACATGTAGCTACTCAGATATTCATATTTCAAGTGATGTCATATATATACAGTATATATGTATATTTTTATTGTAATGTTATAAATTGTAAATGTATACATTTGTACCATTTTTTTTAATTTTAGAATTAAAATTTCTCTTTCTATCCTTCTCTCCTACACTATCTTTTTTTATAGGTCAGTCGTATAAGCATTTCAGTGCATGTCATACTGTGTGGTCGTGTATGTGACAAATAAAATTTTAATTTCATTTGAATTTGAATTTGAATTTGAAAAGGTCTACAGACAGCGATGAAACAAACAACAAAAAAAAAAACACTCCCCTTTAGAGTTCATCTCTATTTTCACTGATGTTTTCCAACACAACCCGAACACATCACCAGAATCTATCCTCGTTATTATGCAATCAGTGAAACCTCACCATACGGCGCACTGCTTAACCCTGATATTTCCTTTGCAAAGCTGTTGCTACTGATATCACGGCCAGCTCTGACAGCTCAACGCAGGTCATTTAGATCGAGGTAAATACAGCAATCAATGCTGAGTGTCAACCACACGCACCTGTAAAGGGAAAAAAAACCAACAACCATAAAACACGCTTCCTACTAAATCCCGGTGCAGCTCGACTGCACTGAAAATACACTTCATCTCTGATTCCTCGCGAGTCCAGGAAGTGAATCAAACATGCTCTGTGTGCAGGGTTGTGGGTGGCATTTTCTGACATGCGAGCTGCAAACTAAAGCAGAGGGCAGAGCTGGAGTGCTGCAAAAGTACAATATGTTCCCGCATTTCTGTGCTGAAAATACCAGTAATAAATATGCAATGTGGAAAAAATTAATATATATATATATTTTTTTTTTTCCCCCGACACCTATAAAAAAATCAATGAACGAATCAATCAAAAACAATGATTTTGCATCAACTTTGTGTTGTCTCTGATTTCTCAGTTACGTTTCCTTCCTGCGCTTAATTTTCCTTTTTGGCATTTGATGTTCCCAGCGCTCCCTCTTCCCACACGTCCCAGTGCGAATTATAGAAATGAATACCAAAAAAAGACAGGCGGCTTTCACCTTTATTTTTGTTTGTTCCTGCAAGCCGACTAACAGGTGAGACAGAGTGACTTAATGCAATTGAGTATCATTCTGTCCCTCGTATCTGGATCTGCCTTCCAAAGTTCCATAGAATTGTAACACTGAAGAAAAGTATTGCAGTTCCATTTCGAGTTAAGGTTTCGATGCTGGTGGTGGAGGTGTGGTAGGTCGCGTTGCTGTCTTACAGTTCAGTTTCAGGGTTTATGGGTGACGCCAGAGAGGAGCTTGGACGAGCTGTACTGTAGCTACCCCTAGGATAACCATAGCATTCACCACGGGCCTGTTAGCTAGAGCCTCTTTTTGGAACTTTTTTGGCCCACACACTTACCTGAATTTAAACAAGCTTAAATAGTTTAGAGCCTTTTATTGAATAATTACTGCAGTGATTAATACGGTTTAGCTAAAACAAGTTGAAGCAGTGAGTAGTTTCTCATTTCCTAAACAACCATATCAGAAGACATCCTATTGGTTGTGGCAAAGATTTTACTTTTTCAAAAAGGTCAAATTATTGTCCTGCATCAAGCAAAGACAACAACTAAGGAGAAAACTACTAAAATTGGGTAATGAACTCATTAAAACCTGGAAGGATAGTGCTGAACCCTCATCTCTGAGGAAGAAATATGGTCAGAAACTATTTTTTAATAAAATCAAATCATAAAAAACAACAGTAGAACTCGGATCTATGTTTACTAGTGAAAGTAGGATCATTTCCACACACACAATGTGAAGAGAACTCAAGGGACTGGGACTAAACAGTTGTGTAGCCGTAAGAAAACCACTTATCAGGCATCGTAAAAGCCTGCGAAGGCAGTGTTATAATCTGGGCATGCTTCTGTTGGTCAGGTCTAGACTCAGCAATGTTATGCGCCCAAAAAAATTTGTTCAGTTGATGACCTGAATGTACTGTAATGACCAGATTTTTCCATCAATGGATCTTTTCCTCCCTTATGGCACGGGCATATTCCAAGATGACGATGCCATGATTCCAACTGTAAAAGAGTGTTTGAGAGAGCACGATACTTTATTTCACACATTTCAATTTTCACTTTAACCCCATTGAGAATCTTTGGGATGTGCTGGAGAAGGCTTTACGCAGCGGTTTAACTCTCTCAGCTTGAATACAAGATCTTGGGGAGTAATGAAAGTGACTTTGGATAAAAACAAAAAAATTCAGAGCACCATAGCAACTGGTGTTGCCACCTGTTCTCTGTCAGGGTTCGATCCTTATCTGGGGTTATACCCCAATCTCACCTACGTGGTTTTAATTAAACATGTTGAATTTTTTTGGCGGTCCTCGCAGAAGCTTGCGGACCTTGCAGAACTTCGCGGAACGTCAGCAGAACGTCGGTGGGCAATCGCAGCAGCTCACAGCGCCTAACACCGCATCTCACCGTGAGTCAAACCGCATATGTGAGATAGGGGTATTACTGTCTGTGTCTGAGTCATGTATGTTCTTCCTGTGTTTCTGAGTTTCCTTCAGATTCTCTGGTTTCCTTTCACCTCCAAAAATAATCTCAGTGGTTGAGATACTAAGATCCAATAGGCTGTTGGCAATTCCCCAGGATGTGAATGAGTGTGCGTGCGTGTGTGTGTGTGTGTGTGTGTGTGTGTGTGTGTGCGTGTGGCCTCCCACCCAGGTGTATTCCCACCTCGTGCTGACCCTGACAAGGATAATGTAATTACTGATTTTAAATGTAGAAGGTGCACTATACAGTGGGTGTCTATGGCACACACACACACAAAACAGTTCATCTCTGATTTACGAGCATTTGAGTTACAAACTTTTGAAAAAACATTCGCACATGTTAAATCGCAGAAGTTACAGTACATCACATGTCCGGTGTACATCGTCACGTGCGTGCAGCGTACATCCCAGGATGTCCGAAAGCAAGCATAAAAAAGTGGCGATGAAGCTGGTACTGCTAAGAAGCACCAAGCAATAATGATGGAGACAAAAATGTAAATAATTGAGAGAATAAAAAGGTTCAACTGTGGACACGATTCTAAAGAACAAGGACAAGATCACAGAACGCTCACTCACTCACTGACGCTACATACATACAACATACATTAACAAAACTAACTAGCTAACTAAAACGCCTACAGTAATTAGCTGAATTATGTAGACGACAAATTAACATAAACATAAATTAACAAAAACTATCTGAGAACTACATAAATGACAAAAAGACAGCAAAAGACAACATAAAGTTCATGCGCAAATAAGAGCAACGACATGACATAATGCCATCTCTGTGACCTGAAGCCTATCCCAGGACATTTAGGGCACGAGGTGGGGTACACCCTGGATGGTGTGCCAATCCATCGCAGGGTGCACACACACACACACACACACACTCAAATCCTCAAAGTCGTTGGACTGTGGGAGGAAACTGAAGTACCCGGAGGAAACCCATCAAGCATGGGTAGAGAAGTGAGGTGGGAATCGAACCTGGACCCTGGAGACGCAAGGCGACAGTGCTGACCACCATGCCAACGTGCTGTCAATCATGGACCAACGTTTAATAGTTTTATACTTGTGTATAGTAAATTGTGTGAGCGTCCTAGACCCTGGACAATGTTTGATGGACTTGCGAACGAACTCAGGACTTATTACTTAGTGCA
The DNA here is from genome assembly GCA_028570985.1 of Heterobranchus longifilis. Classification (NCBI taxonomy): domain Eukaryota; kingdom Metazoa; phylum Chordata; class Actinopteri; order Siluriformes; family Clariidae; genus Heterobranchus; species Heterobranchus longifilis. The sequence goes on along the minus strand of JAOVVB010000023.1, from coordinate 12,012,448 downwards.
TGTGTTATTAAAGAGTTAACAACTTGTGAGCAAAGATGAAAACTGATTGCAAATCTCTCTCTTTTACACACACACACACGCACACACACACACACTAAAGAGTGTATTTATATGGAACGCTCCCCCTCCCCTCCCCCCCCCCGGAACTGACCTGGTTTCCGGGGCGCGGGCCGTTTCTTGCCGCCGCTGCAGAAGCGCACTTTGCTGAAGAGCCCGTACAGGCGCCTGCCGCACAGCGCGCGCGCCTCCTTCCCGGGGCTCGAGCGGCGCGCGGAGGCGGCCCCGCGGTCGCTGCCGGACTCGCGCGCCTGCCGCTTCTGTCGGATGAGCGAGCTCGCGATAGCCGCGGCCATGGGATCGCGCGCGCACACAGCAGGAGCGGCTCCGGTCACGCGAGCGTGCGCGCGGAGAGCGCATGGAGCGGCAGCAGCTCCGGCGGAGCGCGAGGGACCATGGCCGCGTTATCCCTCCACTCGCGCGCGTCGACTAACGCCTTTAGCGCGCGCGAGAGAGATGTTCAGCGACTATAAAGGGTTTTTAAAAGCGCGAGCTCGGTGACGTAGTGCGCGTGCTGCTCTCTCTCTCTCTCTCTCTCCCCTTAATAACGGCTCACGCGAAGTCAGATAAACCTGGAGACCCGGAGGAGTGAGAGACACGAGAAGAGTGAGACAGGCACGGGAGGGTGTGTGTGTGTGTGTGTGTGTGTGTGAGAGAGAGAGAGAGAGATGTGTGATGCTTAGAGAACCTGGATAACCATCATCTCCAGCTGAAGGGAACAGTCATGTGAAACACACATTCCTATGTTTACCAGCATTGTGAGGACGGTTCACTGACATCATTAAAAAGGAGAGATGTCAGCGACACACTCATCATATCATCATTCCGCGGTGGCGTAGTGGTTGGCACCGTGGCCTTACACATCCCAGTCCGGGTGCGATTCCGGACTCTGTTTCTGTGTGCATGGAGTTTGCATGTTCTCCCCGTGCTTGGTGGGTTCTCTCCGGGTACTCAGGTTTCCTCCCACACACATGCAAAAGACGTGCAGATTAGTTTAATTGAAGTCCACAAAAAATGCCTGTTGTGTGTATGTGTGTGTGTGTGTGTGTGTGTGTGTGCTCTGCCATGGATTGGCACAATGTCCAGTGTGTCCAAAGTCTCCTGGGATAGGCTCCAGGTCTCCCTGCGACCCTGTATACAGGATAAAGCGGTATAGATGATGAGTGAGTGAGTGAGTGACTCCATGTTTCACTCGTACTGCTGTTGTTATACCTACACACCATGTCTTTACCCGCTTATACCCTTTTATATTGCATATTCCGTATAATCAATACATTTTATATATTTCTATTTTTTTTACTTTTTTTTAATTGTAATTGTAAATTTGTATGTGATTTTGTATATTTTACATTCTTTTCTTAGTGCACATTTTCCTCTTCCCTTATTGCAGAAAAATCCTTCTGTCTTTCTATCTTCTTATTCTATCTTACCCTTCCTTTTATGTCACGAACAGTCATTTAAGCATTTCACTAAATATCATACTGTGTCTGGTTGTGTACGAGACAAATAATTAGAATTATCATTTTTTTAATCCTATGCCACACTTAAATAACCGAATAAACTTTCTGACACTTTTATTGTTAAAAAAAAGTTGTTTTCCTAGCAGAGATCTGCCAAATGTCCCCAAAAGTTCAACGCTTTCAGATAATTCTATCCTTGTGGGAACCTCTGGTCCCCGTTAACATATAAAAACAAGCTCCTACACAGTGTCTTGTCACTTGTTGACTCATTTTAAGTAGGGCTCGTGCTTATCCTTTAGACATTTAAAATACCTCATCGCACCCAAATTGAGTAACAAATACAGACGTTGCACCGTGGCATTTACAGGAGACGCTGTGCGGTTTGGGACGTTCCCACACTGAAGTGATGGGCTGTACAGTAGATGTTCGATTTGGGACACGTCCCCAAATCATTCTGTGCTGATGATGATTATCTTTAATTTATAATCACTTAACTTGCTTAACAGTGCCTGATTGTGCATTAGTGGTGAATTAAAAGCGCCCTCTACGTGTGTGTTTCTGTAACTGTGCGTGTTTCTATGTATGCGTGTGTTTAAGAGGGAGAGTGTGTGAGTAACACAAAGTGCTGCAAGATCGTTTCTGTTCTGTCTTTATTAAAGAGGGCAGTCAGTGTGACCCACATACACTCATCAGAACACACTGATTATTGCACACACACACACACACACACACACTTTTGTAAGTATGCCTGAGAATGGAACTCAATAGGATAAAAAAAACTGGTGCGCGTACACCTGACCGGAGCTACAGGATGGCCACCCCACATACACATGAAATAAATTTCATGTTCCCGGAATGGACCTGATCCTTTTGCTAGCTCCCAGAATTAAAAAAACAAAACAAAACAAACAAAAAAAATAATCAGGGATGCCTCCATTTTGGGCCGTGCATAACGTAATGCTTGACTTTATGTTGCGTGAGCTGTCACTGGAGGCGAGCCTGGATGGAAACAGCAGCCAAACACAACACAATCATCTTTCAAATACTTTGGGAGAATCCTGTTGCTAGGCAACTAGGAAATATAGACATGTTGTAAGTATGCTAATGACTAAGATTCAGGTAGCTGGCATATAACTATTACGTCTTTTGTGCTGACAGACAGACGAACAAAGTGTTTGGAACAGTCCAGGAATTTAAATTATAGCTACAAGTTATACGCAGGCTGAAACTGGAGACTCCTTACAGGAGCACGATTACACACATCTTTAAATCAGTACGTTTTTAAAGAAAGAGAGAGAAGAGGGCAGATCAGCACTATCATTCCTCTGACCTCTGATGATGCAGATTTTATAAATTAATTGGTGAATCAATCAATCAAAAAAAAAAAAAAGCTGTGGTATGAATAATCTGGAACTCTGGAAGTAACTTTGCATACACACATCTGTGAGAAGGCAGGAGGATGACATGTGATAGAGATGAAAAGAGAGAGAAGAGGTAAGGTGGATGTAAAGAGAATTAAAGAATGTGTTTATAAGACACAGTTGTGCTGCCATCTAGTGGACAGAACTCTGTGAGGGGGCTTGGAGGTGGTTCATGTTTTTTTTTTTTTGTGTTTTGGTGTAGAAGAAATATCGCCACAAGGATAGAAATACCTGACAGTTTTGACCTCGTGGGGACATATATTTGGTCCCCATAAATGCATTAATTAGTTATTTAACATGTCAAGAAATCCTCACAAGGATAAATTATTATGTATAATACAATAATATGTGTGTTACCATCACGCAGTGTGCTTTCTCTGTGTTTTTGATTTCATATTGATAAAGAAAAGTTTATGTCCACGTCTTACTGGTCCTTTAATAGATACCTTTACTAGAATGCTGTAAAGTTGAGGTTAAAAAGTTCTGTGTAACTAAAAAAAGACCCTTATGATCAGTACCCTGACACCCCTAAGGATGACTCCCCCTCCCCTATTCATGAGCCATCAAAAACAATCGTGCAAATACCTTGGACCTGTAGTTGACATGTCACAAAACAGTCAGTACACCACAACACCTTAAGACCAGACAAAAAGGACTCTTTTCTGCAGCTTTTTGCACATTTTTCTAAATTGAAACCAGTGTTCAGTGCTATATTCTTCAACATCTCCACTTGTTCTAATACCAAATGCCAAATCTATTTAAGGTAAAGACGCCATCTGTCCGGGTCAGAGGTTTGCTGACCTGCCTGTTGGACTGCGGCATAACCTTGGGGGACTGTCCTGTTACATATCAAATCTTAAGAAGTCACTTTTCAGTGGGATTGGATCCCTTCATGAAGCCGTACGTTACGCCCGTACATTACTACATCACATGTATGACTATGTAAAGACTTTTGGCCACAAATTGCATCTGTCCTTGTATTCTGGTCTCGACTATTTGATTCTCTTTTCCGTGTCTTGAATTTCTTACCTGGTATCTTGGCTTGGTATCTTGATTAACTTTTGCCTCCACATTTCTTGTCATCTTAAACTCGATCACTTTCATATTGTTGTTCAGCATGGCGACACTGCATGGCCAGTGTTTGATTCTGATTTAGCATAGTGTTAGCTCCCAGACCCTCTAAGTTAGCCATGGTTTTAGCCATTTATTTTTTGGTGTTTCTTGATGTAAAGCTAAATATTTTGGAGAAAAACTTGTTTACATTCCATTTTTCTGTTGTTTGAGATTTGGCTTTAGTTGGTTGGAAAAAGAAAACGTTACAAGTACGTGAACTACAGTAGTTACTCAATTGGAATGGTTATTACCGTCGCGCTCACCGCCGTGTAAAAACGTCAGCGGCCAAAATAAATCAGTTGCATTTCAAAGTCATTCGTAAAATGGC
>JAOVVB010000023.1:11968529-11978922 GCA_028570985.1 Heterobranchus longifilis | reverse complement strand
CAGTTCCCAACCCTGGTCCTGGAATATCCTGTGTCTTGCGCATTTGCCTACTTTATCATACCCACTTTGTTAATTAACTGATCAATTGAACTAAGAGCTGAGAAAACACTGAAATGTGACCCTCCTGTACCAGCATTGAGAACCACTGGTCTAGAATAAGATTTTAATAAAACATATTAACCTTGATTAGTTAAGAACATATTCTCATTTTTTTCCGTCCTTCTCTTTTTTCCTCTAAAGAGTCCATCCTTCAAATGATGTTATATAATTGTAGAAAAATATGATTATATTGTTTTTACTTTCAATAACATTTGCATTCTTTAAAAAAAAAAACTTTAATATAAATTAAAGTCTTCAAGCATAAATTCAGTTAATATTATTATTTAATTCTCTTTAAACCACAGCTAAAGCTGAACAGCATGAATAATGAATAACGAATAATTGATAATGAGAAGAACATTTTCAGAAAACATTTATAATGCCTACCAAATCCTAGCACTTAAATAAGCGAATTTAGGTAAAAAGTGATCAGTAATGAGAAGAAAGCATTCTGAATGCCAACCAATGCAAGTCATAATAAGTCTTAAAAGAACTGATGAATATATTGTGGTATTGTAAAAGTTGAAAGTCAAGTTTGAGAAGGATATTTCTTAGCTGCCCCTCTCAGACGTACTCCTTGGAGATAGAGGTTAATCTTGTACTGGGGTACTTAGGGTTGTAGATGTGCTCCTCTCTGGAAGGGCAATTTAAGCAGAGCAGTGCCCCCCCCAACAGCATAAGACCTGCAGCTGCCCAGCCAATGTACAAGGAAGTTCCTAATTCCCTTCGCTGTGCATCGACCAGTAGAGGATTATAAAAATCAGCGATGATTCTCTGGGCTGACCAGCATACAGGGATCAAACAGAGCAAGCCTGCGATTATAAAAGACACTCCAGCCACGACGCATGCTATAGATTTTGCTCGTGAATTCTCAATGCAGTTGGTGCACTTGGCACCAGCGATGGACATCATGAATCCAATGAAACCAGCCAAAATGGAGATAATGATCATTGCTCTGGCAGCCTGCAGGTCTGGCGTGAGTGCGAGCATGGAGTCATAAATCTTGCATTGCATTTGCCCGGTGCTCTGAACTGCACAAGTCATCCAAATTCCTTCCCAGATTATTTGCGCTGTCACAATGTTTGCACCAATAAATGCTGTTACACTCCACTGAGGCAGGCCACACGCAATCCCGACTCCTAACCATCCCAAGAACCCTGTGAGAATGCCAATGAACTGAACTCCTTGAGATGCCATTTTCACACTTTCACGTATTCAAAACAAAAGTACAGAGAATCTTCTTTTGACAGCCAAATACATGCATTCAGCTGGGATTTTGTATTTATAGAGTAGAGCCTCCTGTGGGTGGGATTATCTCATCTTGGTCAAGAAACTGCTAACTGACACTACTGCCCGCATGCTTCTTAAGTTTCTATATACATGACAAACATGACCTGTAACAGGTTTAAAAAAACATAGACAAAGTGCTTCAAGGTCATCCATCTTGCTTGAGTTGCACAAGCAAAAGTGCATTTCAGCTTGTCTAGCTGAAAAGGATATTGCCAAAAAGTGAATTAGGACTTATTTATTATTTGTTTGTATCTCTTGAAAGGATTGCTCAAAGCGTGAGCATAGATTTGGCTTGAAAGGTGGTATGAGGTCCAAACGTGAAGGTTGGAATAAAACTGTGCAATGAAACTGATATAGAGGAACATCAGTATTCAGATTTTTTGTAAAGCTGCTTTCTGTCTACATCTACTGTCAGAAGTGCTATAAATAAAGTAATTATAGTAATCTGATTGGACAAGAGTCATGACACAGGTGGTGATAATAGACTGTAACAGCCCTGGGCGGTTTAACTAAATATATTTCTCTGTTTCACTGGGGGTTTGAACAATTGTTACTTACACTTAGTGTTTGTTGCCTGCATGGGTGAAAGTAGGTCAGTATGATCTGCAGTACTGGAAAGATGAGAGAGCAATGGGCTGCCAAAACCCACATTTAAAAACCAGGCACTGAGGCACTTTCAGCAAGAAAACACACCTGATAATATGATGCCATTCTGAACAACAATTGCTTCTTTCTACCATCTGATCAAGGACAATACTTTGTGGGTGAAACAAGTAAAAATGGATTGTACAGCATACATACTGTAGCACATTAGCTTTCCATTTTTACGCTATTTGGGATTCAACCCTGATTTCTCAAAAGTTAATGCAGCTGATATTCTGAAGCTTGATAAATGGAAGATTTACAGGACTGTCCACCATCTACATGGTTCATTCTCCTCACCTTTCAGCTACAGCTGCCAGCTCCGCCGGTCGTGGTTTGTCAGTTCCACCATTTGCGGAAAAGTATGTGTTGACAAAAAAACTGGTTGGATAAAGAAACAAATCATAATTTGTTGATAATAAATGGTGTTTGTGGAACTGTTGGATTAAAGCAATATCTAACTCAAGGTCGAGCTGTTGTGCTGAATATCAGCATGGCTTTGATCACAGCCGTGCTGATATTCAGCACAACAGCTCGACCTTGAGTTAGATATTGCTCCCCCTTATGTTATCTTATTAATTGAAATTGAGTTACACTTCAACTTGAAATGTCACAAGGTGATTCAGTTAACCTTTGTAATTAAAAATAGCAGATTTCGGTGATCTGATAAACATTTTATGTTTACATTATGGATGTTTCTGGATTTGTAATGTACATATATTCAGAATGAACAGATAATGTGATACAAACCGACATGAGGGGCACTCTAATTTATTTATTTTTTTATTAAACTTAAATTAAACTAATATTAAGCAGTTTGAGATAAGGCAAGCATGCAAGCATGATAAATGCATACATGTCTTTGGCAGAAGCTTTGGTAACATGCTAATAGCAGCTTCGAGTGTGTTCGGAAAATGTGCTCATAATTTCTGAGCATGATATAAGGTAAGCCTTTAGGAAAGTGAATACGGGGAAGGCAGCAGGGCCAGGTGACATCTAAGAGGTTGGGTCCTTAGAGACTGCTCTGTCCAGCTAGCACAGTGTTCGTTGAGATATTCAATCTCTCCCTGCCACAACTGGTAATCCTCATAAGCTTTAAACAGTCCATTATTGTTCCTGTCTTAAACCTCACAAAATGAAATGCTGTGAAAGTCTGGTCTAAGACTTTATCACCACTTTACCACTTTACTACTCGACACAATACCCACTACATTTTGCATACTATTTAAATCACTAACTGATGATGCCATCACACACATCGAACACACAGGCCAGAGCTATTTGGACAGCAGAAAGAGAAATTATATTCAAATGCTCTTTGTTGAATAAAATTCAGCATTTAACACTATTATCCCCTCTGTGCTCGCCACCCAAATGAAGATGGGTTCCCTGTTGAGTCCGGTTCCTCTCAAGGTTCTTCCTATTGCTATCTCATAATTCTTTTCATTGTGTAAAGCTGCTTTGTGACAATGACAATAGTTAAAAGCGCAATACAAATAAAATTGAAATGAATTGAATTGAATTTCTGACCATGCAGGAAGTTTTCTAAACAATGCAGTCAGCACCTTTTTCTGCAGTTTTTATCTAAAAACTACTTAGAACAACTGAATGGTGTAATTTTACAGTTTATATTTATGTATGTTGTTGTTAGCAACAAGATAACCTAGGACTTAACTAATCCGAGTAAATGAAGAGAAGGATTTGTGATTCATAAGTCATATTTATGATTGGGTTATTTAATGCGGATGAATCCAGATTCGCTCATCTCTAGCTACCAGCCCTTACACTTAACTCCTGGACTGCTTGAACAACACCCATAACACCGACTGCATTATTGATAATACACAAGTTTCCCCCCACATGTATAAATATTTACTCATTACATACAGTATTTTGGCAATTTACTACAAGTCCCTCAGCCTGATTTTGCACAGTTCTTTAACACAGCTATCTCTTCTATTTAAAAATATAACAAAACATGAACATACGCTGTACATATCTGCACTTGACATGTCATGACAATCATAACTCCTGCTGATACATTTCCCTGTATGATATTTATAGATTCTTTTTTCTATTTTTATTGAAATTTCTTTACATTTTCCTTTCGTACATTTTTTCCTTATTTCTCACAAAAAGAGAAAAATATAAATCTGTCAAATGTTCAGTATAGACAAACATTTTGAGGTTGTCTTCGAGTATTGGTTTCTGGCAACGGTTTCCACAAGCTTCTGCAAGAGTTGCACTTTTATACTACACATTCAAGTTGTTAATGTTGGTCATCCATCTGGTTATGTTGTGTAGCTTGACGTCCCTTTTGTGTACCTTGAAGTAAGTTGAAGTACCAGGCAAAGAGTTTGTAGAAATTTTTAAAAGGTTAAAGCTTGTAATGTAATCAGTGATATTATTATTTCAGGTTAAAGCACTGGTTGAAGTCTGTCTTTCTGTTCGGCTCCCGGGTAAGGTTGAGTTTCTCACGGCTTTATTACGTTAATTACTTTTTTTGTCGCCTGCCAACAAAACACTCCCTGCTTGGTAATCAGAGAGTGAATCACAGATGAGAAATCAAAAACATAGATCAGCTAAAAATTAGGTTTTGTCTTAAAACGAGTCCAGCGTTATTTATGGTGAAGATATGTAATCCCAGTACAAAATATTCAGCTTAGCGCTCTTAATTCATGTATTTTACCTGCCCTCACCTCGGATAGCTGCAGGTACGTTTGCACTAACGACCCTTATTTTATCTCATAGTAGCGCTCCATATTACTGCTTTTTATTAGAGCCACAGTTTCGAAGCATATGAGACAAAATGGTTTTAAACTTCCCGCATAAAAAAATTAACGAAAATTGATCTGTCCTTATCTTCGAAGGACAGATCAATCACGCTTTCATAGTCTAATTAAAAATAATTTTTTTGGAGTAAGCCATGCTGTGTCACGCTTTCATTTCTGTTTCTTGAGGATTTTGACGGTGCATTACCATTGTTCCTGTGTCTTCCGCATTCTCTGTACACTAACGCATTGATTCGCTCTGTTGAGTGATGCTCATAGCCACACCTCGAAGGGAAAAGTGCTAAATTAATAAAAAAATTAAAAAAAACATTAGATGCTCTGACAAAATCTGGTACATAATTTCTCATAACTTCTCTTTTACTCAACATTTTGATTTTATTTATGGCACAGATTTCACTACTGGCAAAGGTTAATTAAATTCTGTCCGGTTAGTTTTGCGTGATGCTGTAACAAAATCTGACTGGACAGATATACAGACAGACAGACAGAAAATCTAAAACTGGGTCCTCCAGTATATGAAACGTAAAGATATCATTGAAAAAGTGAGTTCTGACCAATGTAGAGACAAAACCTTTCTTTTATTTATATAGATACACAATATCCTTATTTTTTTCTTATGCTCCAGCTCAGACAAGCATATAATGTGCTGAGACATTATATAATAAAAGTTTTAGTTCAGAAGAAAAAACACAAATAACAAAATTTTTTTTCAAGCAGATTGTTAAAGAAAAGCAAAATTTGTAAAAAAGCGAAATCATGGATGTACATTGTGAGAGCTGAAAGTCAATTTGGGCAGAATACTCCAGTCTGTCTAGAGTATGTCAGAGGTTGTAGATATTTTGCTTTCTTGTAGGTCAGTTCAGGCAAACCAGCACACCTCCCACCAACAAAAAACCTGCAGCTATCCAACCAATGTACAAGGAAGCCCCCAGTTCACTGCGTGGTTCATTCATCAAAAGGGGATCATGAAAATCTTTGATGATGCCATAAGCTGTCCAGGATACAGAACTTGCGCCGAGCACACCCGAGATTATGAATGACACTCCAGCTAGGATGGATGCTATGGGTTTAGCACGTGAATTCTCAATCCACTTGGTGCACTTCCCACCCAGGATGAACATCATGATGCCAATTATGCCAGCTGAAATGGAGATAAGGATCAGTGCTCGGATGACCAGCAGGTCCGTGCTGAGACCCTGTTCTTGGTAGTACGGCACACAGTGTATCTCCCCAGTGTTCAGCACATCACAAATCTTCCAAATTCCCTCCCAGATAACCCTTCTTGACTCAGAGCTTACAGTAATGTATGGAGTTACTTTCCAGTGAGGCAGGCTGCAGGCGACGACAACTCCCAACCATCCCAAGAAAGTTGTGATAATACCAACGTACTGAATTCCTTTATATGCCATCCTTTTCACTTTCAGCAATTCAACAACAACAACCAAATAAAGAGTTCTGCAGAGCATCTGTTTATATAGTTATGAGCTGATGTAGCTCTTTTTGATCAAGATGATCTGACACCACTTGACACCACTGCCCTCATGCTTCCTAAGGCTTCTGTATGCACTATAAACTAAGGGCCCCAGCAAACAAAGAGCTACAAGGTCATCCATCTTAGAAACAAATGCTTCTTTTTTATGAAATGTGCATTGCAGAGCATTTTCCAGAGCTTTCATCTTTGTATTACTCTATTAAATAATATTAATTAGTCAAATAAAAATGATTTCCTACAAAATAACATGGGTAATTGATGACAACAGCTACAGTTAAATTCCAAACCATGAATCTTAGTTCATGGCTACAAATCGGACATTTTAAAGTGGCTGTAGAGTACATTGCTTTTTCAATCGCCATGAACTCATAACTCATTTGTCATGGGGAGAATAAACACATACTTGTCTGTTCACTCATCAGTAAACATTCTGGGGTTTTTTTCAGTTCACTGAAGAAGACAGAGATGGTAAACAAAATGATAAATCTATGAAAGCTTGTAATCTGTACTTTTTGTTTTTGTATCCAGCCAGCTAGGCTAGTTTATCTCTGGCCTAATGAGTTGGCTTCAGCTAAATAATGTACATACTGTAACATACCGATCCTGAGGATCGATTATATGTTTGCTGTAGTTAATGCTTGAAAAAACAGAGCTGCAAAACTAAAGGCAATTAAGGAAACGTGCATATTTGTCATACTTAAATGATTCAGATCATCAAACAAATATTAATATCACACAAAGATAAATACAAAAGACAGTTTGAAATTATTATTTAATTTATTAAAGCAAAAAAGCTGTCCAAACCTATCTGGCCCTATGTGAAAAAGTAATTGCTCCCTAATCCTAACAATTGGCAGCAACAATGGCAATCAAGCGTTTGTGATAACTGGCAATGAGTCTTTCACATCGCCATGGAGGAATTTGGGCCCACTCTTCTTTTTCAGAATTGTTTTAATTCAGCCACATTAGAGGGTTTTCAAGCACCCTCCAATGTTCCAATGTTAAGACCTGTTTAAGGTCATCTCAATCAGATTTAAGTCTGGACCACTGACAAGGCTGCTTCAAAACATTCATTTTGTTTTTCTTTTTTTAAGACATTAAAAGGTGGACCTGCTAGTGTGTTTCAGATTATTGTCCTGCTGCATTACCAAAGAGCGCTTAAGCTTAAGATCGCAAACTGTTGGCTAGACACTCTGATTCAGGATTTTCCTGTAGAGTGCAGAATTCATTGTTCCATCAATTATGGCAAGATGTCCAGGTCCTGAAGGGGCAAAGCAGCTCCAGACCATCAAGACCACACAACCACCACCAAGTGTTTGACTTTGTTAGTTTTACTTCAGATGTAACTTTTGTCTCATCAGTCCACACAATATTTTCCCTGAAGTCTTGGAGATAATCAAAATATTATTGGCAAATATGAGATGAGCCTTTGTGTTCTTTTTGGTCAGCAGTGACTTGAAACTCTCCTATGGATTCCATTTTTACCCAGACTCTTTCTTATTGTTGAATCATTAACACTGACCTGTGAAACTGTGGAAATTGAGGTCTGCAGTCCTTTAAATGTCTTTTTTTCCCCCCATGAGCTCCTGGATGAGTCATTGTTGTGCTCATTGAGTAATTTTGTTAGACTGGTCACTCCTGGGAAGGTTCACCACTGTTTCATGTTTTCTCCATTTGTGGATGATGGCTGATGGCTCTTACAGTACCGTGGTTCGCTGGATGGCTTTGTAACCCTTTCCAGACTGGTACATGTCAATTACTTAATTTCTCTTCTGCTCTGGAATTTCTTTGGATTGTGTTGCTTTTTTAGATCTTTTAGTGTGCTGCACTTTGTCAAACAGGTTCTATTTAAGTGATTTCTTTGATGTTCAACATTTCTGGCAGTAATCAGGCCAGAGTGTGGGAGGTGAAATTTGACTCAGGCCTAATTACTGCCAGATCTGTTGAATCAAGAAATCACTTAAATAGAACTTCCAACTCTCAGGCCTGATTACTGCCAGATCTGTTGAATCAAGAAATCTGAAATTTGACTCATCTTTCCAAAGATCACAGTTCATTCAAAATTTAGCGAGAGGGGCAATTACTTTTTCACAGAGGTAGGTTTGGGCAACCTTTTTTCCTTAATAAATGAAATAATTACTTAAAAACTGCATTTTGTATTTACTTGAGGTTATCTTTTTATAATATAAAATTTTGTTTGATCTCAATAATTTAAGTGCAACACATATGCAAAAAAAAAAAAAAAAAAAATGTGCATGTGTGTGTGTGTGTGTGAATGTGTGTGCCACTTGGGAAGTCCTGCTGAATAGTATGCTGGTCTAAATCACTAATTTGAGATTAAATGCTGAAGTTCACATCCCATCTAGTCCTGTTTAAATTCCTGTTTAAATCTCTTTCCCTCAGGAGAGCACCCATCTTTCTGCTTCTTATACGAAACCCTTCATCACTCGTTGTTGTCATTGTTAAGTACTTTAAATTGTAAAACAGGCAAGGTTGTTTCTGTTTTGACATTCTTACATACATGAATTGTACATATGTTGATTCTTACATAAATTGCCCTAAATTATTGAATAAAAACGTGGCTACATCTCAGGTGGCTACATCTAGTACAGTAATTCGAGGGCAGCGTCCCCAAGCACAGATGCTGCAGCAGGAATAGACACAGAATTGTGAGAATTGGTGGAGACAGATTTTTGGGAAATAGAATGCAATGAGCAAATAAACACACAACATTGACATTTTACAGGTACTGACATTTTAATATTATTGACATTTTACTATTATGCTATTGTTTTTTATTTCAGGAGCTTATAGAAAAGAAAATATGACACACAAGTGGACAAGTTTTAGAGCTCCCCCTAAAGGTCTCAGGGAAGGCTGTTAAGGGAGCTTGTGTCCTTTTTTGAGTAGCCAAGCTTTTGAATTCCCCGTAATTCAAACTATGACTATAAGGAATGTAATGAAAATATCTACAAATTCTAGATAAGAGAAAAAATTGTTAAAAAGTCTGTAAGAATTTTTTTTTAACATTTACAGTCTGGTGATTGTGTCTGCTAATAGGGTGACGTATTGTGAAATAGAGTGACTGGAAGGTTATGGAAGGAAGTGCTGAAACAAGCAACCCTGTTACTCTACCACACCCTAACCTTTTCTTGCAAGTCAAAAACAAGTCACGTGCTGCCTTCATGATGCTTGATAATATTTATATCTGTTTATAAAACACTGGATAAACAGGAACACAGAGGTACGACTGCAAGCACTGTTTATGACTTCTGGCTCTCACTGTTGATCATCCCCCATTTTAATCCCACTCATGACTTTTAATAACTGTGTTTGTACATGTCTGCATCATTTCATAATTATGACTTTTTAAACAGTTCCCAAAATATGCACAAGTAGGTTAATTTAATAACCTTAAAATCCAAGCAGATGTGCTTATATGGAAGTCTTGCCAGTGTGTGTTTATGGGGAGGCTTCATACATCAAGCTGTGAATTTGGGTTTTCGGATATGTCAGGTAGAACGAAACTTATCATTACATTTATAACCGGTCAATTTTACCACTACAGGAATACATGTGATCATGTGTATCTGTGCAATTTCTTTGGCATGCCATGTTTGTATGGTTAAAATGAAATAAAATTCAGTTCATTATATTCTGTAGGTTGTGCTGAAAAAAGGACGTCACTCTATACTGCACTTTTAAGGGCTACACACTACGCAGGCAGTAACTATGGAGCGCTTTGTGCATCACGACCACGACCTGGTTCGGGAAAAGCACCATGCAGGCCAGATGAGCTCTACAGATGGTGGTGCGATCAGCTGAGCGCATCATTCGCACCGAGCTCCCTGACCCGCACCCAACCTAAAGCAAGCAGTGCTGGACCAAGGCCTGGAAGATCGTGAAGGACCTCAGCCAACCCAACAATAGACTGTTCACTCTGTTGCGGTCTGGGAAGCGATTCCGCTCCCTGAAGGCCAACACGGAGAGACTGAAAAGGAGCTTCTTCCCGCAGGCGATAAGGTCTCTCAACCACAACACAACACAGGACTAATACCACCTTTTTAACATCCAACAC
>JAOVVB010000023.1:11947033-11961077 GCA_028570985.1 Heterobranchus longifilis | reverse complement strand
GTATTGTTGTAGAATGTAGAAAATAAATCACTAAACAAAAACAAAGAAATTTGCAAGTGACACCAAACTTTTGAACGTTAGTGTAAGTTAATATGCAAACACTAAAATCACCTTGGACACAAAGTGCAAAAAATAAAAAAATAAAAGTATATTTTCAAACGAAACAAAAAGCAAAAATTAGCCAAAAATTATAGAATTCACTTTCAAACAATTTTAAGTATTTGCTTCTCTTTTAAAAATGTTATTATAATATAAAAAAAGAATGTTATTTGTATTATCATAATAATGTTATATATTTGCCACAGAATGCTTCTTTAAATATTATTATTTATTTCTTAAAAGTATATTTTTTAAATGGTAAAAATTATACCTGACAAGAATGTAGCTTCTTGGGGTAAACATATTATGTTAAATCTACAGCATTTATTTATTTATTTATTTATTTATTTATTTATTTATGTGTGGTTGTGTGTGTGTGTTTGTGTGTGTGTGTGTGTGTGTGTGTGTCAGGGGCGTTGGGTTGGGGTGGTGGTGGTACTGGATTGTTTTGAGTATAAATTCCAAGCTTCCAAGGTCTGGCTTTTATGCTGTTTATTTATTTATTTTCACTGTAAGTTTATAATATTTGTATGTTTTTTTTTTTTAAATAACAGTTATAAATGATGCATTAAATTCCTAATTATTTTACTGCCAAATAAAACACACATTCTATCAAGAAGCTAGAATGTTATTATAAACACAGTGCATGTATCTAAAATTTTAAAGGTTCTCTTGCTGAAAAAGTTGTCATATGTTAAAACATTCTAATAAAAGAAAATAGTCAAAGTACAGAAAACAGCAATAATGGCAATTTAATGTAACCTTTTTCAATAGTTTTTACTATATTATACCAAAATGTTCCTAAATAGCTGGATGTTTAGAAGCACGTGAAACAGAACGGGTTCATTATTAAATACCTATTAGGGGAACACATCAGGGACAAAAACAACATGCTATGGCAAGTCACATTGACATAACACACCTTAGGAAAAGCCTGAGTCTGGCACACAATTTTTATAAAATCATGAAATAAGGCTTAGAAAAGTGAATATATGAGGATAAAAAGCAAATTGATGTTTCTTGGCATTGCTGATTAAAAATGTGTAAATTGTCATGTTTTTGTCACAGAAACTCGGGCATTAAATGGTTCCTCTCATGTGTGCTTTCGGTGTGTGTGAGTGATGTCACTAGGTTTTTATGCCTGAGGGGTTGTACAGAAGGTAGGGCAGTGTGAGTAATTACATCAACTGACAGGAGGCTTTGCTGTTGCCATGAATCGTCAACATTCCCAGTGGTTGCCTATGTTCGGAGAAGACAAGATTCACAACAAATGATAAAAGTAAGAGGTTGTTATTAATATTCAACTTCCCCTGCATTCTGACCTGTATTTCCTCTGGAAGATAACAGTTCTTGTAAACAGTTCTCATAAATAATGTGATGTTATGTACAGCATGTTTTATGCGTACTGATAATGGGAAAACATACTCTTCTGACGGATTTAATATTTCGGCAAATCTTGGGTTTACTGTATGTGCAAGTGTAAATGAATAAAAGATGCAATCGCTGAAATTGGTACAAATTTCTGTGAAGAAATGTCCTGTGATGTTTACTGAACATGGCAACATCATCAGGATAGAGGGCTTTCTCCTGGATATGACAAGCTGCATTTTTTTTTCATACTAACTTAAAGGATAGACTTAGAATAAAGAAGAGACTGTTCACAGCTCCTCTGTTACAGTACGTTGTTTTGCACACATTTAACAACATGAACAGACATAATTTATAGCCTGTGATTCTAAAATACGAAGGGTCTTCAGGTCAAACCAGGGCTTTTGATTGTGCAGAATAACTTAAAAACTCCCTTTATTTCTCTATATAATTCCCTGCTACACTAATGCTTGAATACAATCAAGGTAGAAAGTTTTAGTAAGGCAGACTGCCTGCTTCACCTCTGAAATGATGACCTCCCAGAAACTCCTTTAAGGCCCTAAACATGTTGAAAGAAACTCGGATCGAGGTCAGGACAGTACAGGTAATGCGGCAATAATCTCCTGCGCAATGTGTTCACGATTGATTATGTCTACATTTCCCACAGACAGCGGTGTTTCTTCGGCAAGTTGGTGACAAGTTATCTGTCAACTTTTAAGAGTCATGGGTTCCACTGCTGAATCTTCACAGGAACGAGTGCAGTTGGCTCCGAGACACCTTGGGCAGGATCATCATTCACGGACACACTGCACAGTCTTCTTTAAAACGTTTGCACCATTCTTATATGTTACTGTGGCTAAGATTCAGATCAATGTACTATGTCTAAAGTCCTCATCATAAAAATAAGAATTAAATTTCATCATAAGTCCTGGTTTAACGTGAAGACAACTTATGAATAAAAAATGGAAAGCTTTGGCTTATTCTTTCCACTTACTATTGTGTAGTTTCCTAAAACAGCATGCCTCATTGCCTTGTGTTATTGCTTGTTATATTTTGTCATTTAACTGGAATTGTCACTTTTTAACCTTGTTACATAATAAAAAAAATTCTGATGAAGTCTCTATATTTACAAGTGTTCATCAAGGCTATCATGAGACATAAAGTTTATAGTAAACTTCATTTACCTGTCAACACAAATAATACTTATTCCACTTCTCCCTTCAGGTTATAATGAAGCAACAACAACAACAATGAAAACAGACCAATTATTTTACATACTGTAGATCTGCCATTTCCATCTGTTCACCAACTACCTTAAAAGCCACTGCTGGTTTATTATATTACTATTTACTCTCTAGCCATGCATTGTATGCACAGTAAAAAATAAATAAAATGATAAATAATTAAAAGTTTCTATGAATATGTTCTTTTTTTTTTTTTAGGATTCTTTAGGATTTTTTTAGGATACTGTAAATGATTGAGAAATGAGAACAGTGGATTGCGTTACAGTAAAATGCAAGAAATTGCAGTGATTAGAGGGATATTGAACATTTAAATGGCACATATACATCACATACATACAACACAGCAACACAGAATAGGTCAATAACGATAAAAGTAAATAAATAAATAAATAAATACAGTAAGTCCCCTACATATGAATGAGTTCCGTTCTGAGAGCTCGTTCATAAGTCCAAGTTGTTCATAAGTCCAACAAAAATGCTTTAGGTACTAGGATACAAACACAATTGGCTACACAAAGTATAAAACTTACATGTTCCATGATCTTCCCCTTGCTCTATAGAATCGTGCCGATGGTTGAACGATTCATGTTAAAAAACAAATGACAATGTCTTGCTCCATTCTGTCAGTTATTTTCACTTTGGTGTTCATCGTTATTCTTTAGTGCTGGTGTGTATTAATGGGGAGGCCTCAGACTTCAAACTGTGTTTTTGGGTTTTCAGATATGTCAAGTAGCACAAAAGTTATCACTACTTTTATAAAGGGTCAATTTTACCACTACCAGAGTATGGGTATGACGTTGGAAAAATGCTAAAACAACAAAAAATGTGATCATGTGTACCTGTGCTATTTCGTAGCTTATGTGACCTTTTTTTTTTTTTGCTCAGTCAAGTTTTAATAATTGTGAAAACAATTTACATGTAGAAGATTGTTTTCTGACACAATGGTGACTTACAAACTGCAAAGTAACAGGAACTGGCAGCAACAAACATACTGCAGAAGCAAGTGCAAGACATTTTTAGGAAGGGCAGAATTCCCACTTGTAACATGACAAACTTCATGCGTTTTGTCTTAGGAATTGCAAGACGATAGAAAAATGAGAAATAAACCCTACATTATTTAACAGCAACCTCTATTTCTTAAGATTGCTGTAGTATTTTGATTACATAAAGGCTAAGTAGGCCATCACTTTGTCATCCATCTAGCTGTTATTAAGTTTGCATAGTCCTCCTGGCAGTTACTTATTAATGCACCTGCACCAGAGGTAAAAAAAAAAAAAATTCAGGCTAATCAGGTTTCCATTCCCACAGTAAATCAAGCAGTGTTAACACAGGTGACAGTGCGTACCTGTTCAGACACACATGTCCTTGTATGATACAAAACAGATTTACGAAAGCTCTTAGAAACCGTGTTTATTGTTTCTGTAAGTCACTGCATGATCCGGTACCTATGTCAGTCATAAACGTCATACAGTTAGGCACATTTAAGGTTTCATCAATCCTATGTGGATGAACAGAGGGCTACCAGTATAACTATTTTGGAAAACCATTTATTTATATCCCTCACTCTTGCAACTACACAACTTCTAAATTCATTACTGAATAGAAAAATGGACCAGAATAAGGAGTCAGGCTTTTGAAGAATACAAGAGGAACCCGTTTTTTTTTTTTTAAACTAAGATCTACAAAGCACAAAATGTTTAAAAGCACATGTGAAAGGTTTAGTAAGTGCAGTCCTGATGCTGTGTTAAATATTCACTTAACAAAACAGAAAAAAACAACATATGTCTTGGATTGCTTTTTTAAAGTAGACAACAGGGACATCCATCAGTTAGCACATGCTCATTATGTCAAAGCTAGGATTGTATTAAATTATTTATCAATCATAAATAAAAATGAGCTTTCGTATTTGTATTTGTTTCTGGTCTAAGAACTCATAAGTAACTTGGGAATAAAAAACTCTCATATCTATAGACAGTTGTATTTTACTACCATTATTATTATCATCATCTTCATCAGCTTTATAGCATGGTCTGTTGTACATTATCATTAGGTTTAACTAGTTAAAGCTCAGAGCTTTTAAGCCATTATTTGTTTTGCTGTTTATCTTTTTAAATAAACATCTATAGGCGTCAAAACTGTACAGTATAGAGTGACATCCCTTTTTTCAGCACAAAATAGGCAATATAATGAACTAAATGTTAGTTCATTTTAACCAACTTCCCCAAACACGACTGAGCGAAAAATTAGAACCTGGGTCACAAAGGCAAAGAAAAAGCACAAATATACACAATCACGAGTTTCTATGGTTGTTTTCGCGTTGTTCTCTGTTGTTTCTATGCCAAAAAAAAAAATAATAATAAAAAAAATAAAAAAATAAAAATATATATATATATGATTAAAGATTTATATATATATATATAAATATATAAGAGGTCTGTGCCACTAAACCAAAACTGTGGGATCTCAGCTCCCTTTAATCTCTGTGCATGTGCATATCTGTAAATTATAACGTAAAGAAAACCAATTTCTCAGTTTAATTGTGCATACAAAATCTTCAAATTGATTTACATACACACTTGGGATGACATAAGGCAGGCAAAAAAAAAAATACATCATCCTCTTGATGTATTAAAAGTTTAATATTTTAAAAATACTTTTTGCTTACAAAAGCTTGCCTAGATAAATAGAGTACAGCACAGGTTTTCCCAAAATGTTTATCAGAATTTACAGATAAGATTAAAATTTATCTTATCTTCTTTCTGCCAAGCTAGAAACTGGCTTAAATCTCAAATATTTGAGATGTCTGAAAATAAATAAAAAAAGCAGTCTCAGGTTGAGTTATACATGCAGAACAAAAGCTTGAGTTTAATCTTTACACTTTTTGCCATGAATTCAAACTATAATGTGCTAAAAGGTGCCATTGAAAAATAAGAAATTTTTGCTTGGGAAAGATTAAAGAAAAACATCTAGTGTGTATGGTCTGAAGTCTTAGGAGCTAGAGTGTGCATACCCTTCCACCTGGTGCCATCTGCAGACAGATCCTCCCAAGTAAAACCTCTCATCCAATCAGCATGGCTGTGATGATTCAAAAACTGCTGTTCGAGTTAAACATTCCTAGTCCATGGCCTAGGCGTGATCTTAGTTTCATGAATCTGGAATAAATAAAATCATGGATCATTGTTAAATTGTGGAGTTTTAATCACCATTCTAAATTGTGACTCAAGCTTATATAAGAATAGCGAGTGGAAACCTTACTGAAATTATACTTAAGAATTTTTTTTTCATTGAAAATATATGTAAAACAGGTATATCAAAATCTTCAATTATTTAGATAAAAATTATTCTCATATTAAAATTTTAAAGTTACTACTTCTAAATGTAGCAAAGTATTTCAAAAATAAATGTATTTAAAACCTCACTCACTCTCACCCATTCTCTGTGCTGCTTATCCTGTATAGGGTCATGGAGAAGCCTGGAGTCAATCCCAGGGAACTCAGAGCACAAGGCAGGATACACATTGGACGGGGTGCCAGTCCATTTCAGGGCAAAAGCATGCACTCACTCACATGCAATGGGCAATCTGGAAATGTCAATTATCATAATCAGTATGTCTTTGGGCTGTGGGAGGAAACTGAAGGACCCTGAGAAAATCTATCAAGCACGGGAAAACTGTACATGACCAGAAGGAACGGCTAGTGAATTATTCAGAAGTAAACTATTATGTAAAAAAACAATATTAACCGGAGTATCTGGAATTTGACTTTTTTTTACATTCCTGACTTGTGTGTGAGAGTGTGCCAAATTATGCTGAATTAAACTTGTTGATAGTTCTTGGTCACTCAACTTACATGTCACATCACATTCTGGATCTTCTATAAATGAGCTATGCATTAGCCATGAAATTATGGAGTCTCCCTCAAGTCTAATTTTCAACTCCACTATGAATCATGCCAAAGGGATGCCAAACTGTCACAAAGTCTCGACAAACATTCAATGTTTAACTTTTGCAAATCTTTCATCTTTCTTCAAAGGAACACAAAGGAGACACCTCAATTTATAGGAGTTTGTTTACTCTAGCAGGAGACCTGGTGGTGTAGTTGGTTACTGTTGCCTTGCAGGGTCTGTGTGCATGGAGTTTGCATGTTCTCCCCGTGCTTGGTGGTTTTCCTCCAGCTACTCTGGTTTCCTTCCACAGTCCAAAGAAATGCAGATTAAGCTAATTGGTGTCCATAGTTTGTGAATAAGCATGTGCGTGTGTGTGCAGAAAAAATTCAATTCAATTCAATTCAATTTTATTTGTATAGCACTTTTAACAATTGACATTATCACAAAGCAGCTTTACACAATCAAAAGAATCATTGAAGTTTGTATGAAACGTGAATATGTATGAATCTAAATTAGAAGATTGTCCCTTATAATCCCTTATATGAGAAAGCCAAGGACGACGGCAGCAGTGGCAAGGAAAAACTCCCTGAAATGGCAGTAGGAAGAAACCTTGAGAGGAACCAGACTCAACAGGGAACCCATCCTCATTAGTGTAATAACAGATAACAGGGATTCATCTGCAGTCATACCTGTACTGTGTGCTAAGTCTCCGGCGGTAGGCTCCAGGCCCCTCTTGACCATGAATACAGGATAGCGCAAGCATTAACTTCTTTGTGTGGGATGAGAAAGTCACCACGGATTTTAGATAATTTAACTTTTTCTTAAAAATGAATTAAAATCAAACAAACAAACAAAAAACAATATATTTATGACGGCCAAACTAAAAATATAGTTTTTTTAAATGATGCAAGTAGAAGCTTGAAAGACCAGACATAAGATGAAGGCATGAGATCATATAACAGAGACAAAGAGTGGACTTGTCCTGCCTTCATACATGTCTTATTGAGAAGGTGATACAGCAGCTTTTCTTCAAGGACAATATGAGAACTGTGCATCCAAATTCAAAATGAAAAACCTTACTTGGAGAAAATAGCTGGGTTGTTAGCAAACCTCAGTTTAAAGAACAGTTGTTCTCAGATTTCCCTATAACTTCTTCCTGACTCTGGGTTTTTAGTGCTGGCATAGACCAGATTTTTTGTTTCCTTTTTTTGCTCTTTTGGAAATAGCCTGTTGTTAGCCTATTTTTCTGCAGGTCAACATAGAATTACTATAAAATATCAGAGTAAATGTTCAAGTTTTGTCACTTTCACAAATACAAAACCCACAATATTATATTGAAAAAAATTAATCTTTAAAAATTTGATTATTGTTATGCGGTCATGCAAGATGCTAAGACAACACTTTTTTTTCTGTACATTAACTATCCAAGCTGTTTTGATAATGCTACTCTGTCACAAAGTGGTGAATCCTCAAATCCCTGCTCTTATACCAGTGCAAAGATGATGCCATCAAGGTCTGACTCCACCTTCGAACTATAAGTATAAAGAAGGTAGAATCTGTTTCTCTACCTCTCCTTCCCTCCCATCTCAGCCCCAGTCAGTGCCGCGAGCTGGAGAAATCCAATATCGTGCTTGGACACAGAGGACCTCAGTGTGCAGAGCTCTGGCGAGACGATGGCTTCAGCCGGCCTGGAAATCCTGGGCATGATTCTGTCTGTGGCTGGCTGGCTGGGGGCAATGGTAGCCTGCTGCCTGCCCATGTGGCGTGTGGCGGCGTACGTGGGTCAGAACATCGTCATCACACAGGTAGTGTGGGAGGGCCTATGGATGAGCTGTGTGGTGCAAAGTACAGGTCAGATGCATTGCCAGATTTATGATTCCATGTTGGCGCTGCCCAATGATCTGCAGGCGGCACGAGCGCTGGTTGTCATCGCTGTGTTTATTGGCGTAGTGGGCATGACGCTGGCTGTAGCAGGTGCCAAATGCACCAACTGTACATCGGACGTGTCCAACAAACCTCGCATAATGCTGGGTGCAGGTGCATCGTTCGGCAGCACTGGGCTGTTGTTGCTTGTGGCTGTTTGCTGGTCAGCCTACACCATTGTGCTGGACTTTCATGACCCACTTTTGCAGGAAACGCAGAAGAGGGAGTTCGGAAACTCACTGTATTTCGGCTGGGGTGCCTCCTGCCTGCTCATCCTAGGGGGAGCCATACTTTCCTGTTCGTGTCCTTCCAGAGCATCTAAGGATCCTGTGTCTACTGGAGCACAGTACTCAGCGGTTAAATCAGTGTCTGCAAATGGATATTGCAGAAGGGACTATGTTTGAATGGTGTAGGTTGGTAAATAAGCGTGCTTTCAGTGACAATAAAAGCTGTGCCGAAAAATGTACTTCCTAGGACAAACCCCAGAGACATATGAATGGCTATGCATGACTGAGCTATGGCATAGAGTGAATTCAGTCAGCAACAATAAGTAAATACATGTGTTCCTTTGTCTGTAGATTTGAAATAATGTGAAAAGGTTTGTAATAGGTTTTTCTGTTAACAACATTGACTGAAAAGGTATCCAACATGTCTATTATGTTGCAAAGTTTACATGGTTATGGCTAATGGGCATTGCAAGATTTAGTAATGAAACATTTTCTGAAGGTAATAAAGTTCTTATCACAAGTCTGTCAGCACATAAATGCTTCCTGATATATTTCAGCTGCATCCGTTTTTCTACTTCTAAACGGATGACCGTTCCCGGAAACCTGAGACTTTGCAAAGGTAAGCTGGATGAGCCGAAAAAAGGAATTCTTAGCCCAAAGTGTTCCATATCATATGAAATCTACCCAGCTCTTGAGAGGCTGCTACACATTAGAAATTACCTCCCTGTATCAGTGGAGACGTGACTGGGTACAATGCAACCGTTGTTCTGAGACCTTCTTTTGCTCCTTTGTGTCCACTGCTCAATTCCTAAATTCAGGGGAGCGTAACTGAAACTAGCCATGAGAGGAAAGCGCCTTAGTTTTTGCTTTGTTGGGGCTAAGACTGCAAAGTCTTTGTGATGTGACATTCATTTGTTTAGTTGTTAGAACTTAGTTGAAAGACAAATTTAGTTTTAACCAAAAAAAAAGAGAGAGACGACTTTTTAGTCAATAATGTGGTCATTAGAATTAGAAATTTAGATTTTTATATATATATTAAGATTGTGGTCTATTTAAAGCAAAGAATACATTAAAGAATGGAAAAAAATGTGATGAAGTCTAAATAACAAAAAACAGTAATAGATAACGGGTTGACAATTTTGTGTAGTGAAACATTAAAGTCAGATTCTCCTATGCAGCAAACATAGGTTAGAAATACTTTTTACCCAACTTTATATACAATAAACCGTTGTATTTTTTGGGTTAAAGGCTTCCCTCATTTTAATCAACTCTGCACACACACATCCTCTGTAAGTTCAACATTTCAGCCATGATTAGGATAAAGTTTGCTAGTTTTGTAATGTTACAATTATACGTTAACAAGAGAAAATTCTTCTAATCACATGAGTTAGTTCAGTGTGTAATCTCTTCATTCACTGAGTGTAAAACGGTAAATTGATTGCCTTTTAGTATAGTTATGCCAATAAGTACCTTAGAATAGGATGTAGGCTTTGAGGCAAAACAACATTTTCATACCACCGACATGACCCTTTTGAGCTGTAAACCAAAAACACTAGCTACATTAAGTTCTACATCATTGAGTTTCTATGTCACTGAGAATCACACTGATGTGGCTGACGGACACTGGTTTCTCTGTGTTTTGTTTTCCTGAATAAAAAGACTAGAGAAAGGATTCCAGCACTATCAGCTACTCAGCTTCACTCAGGTCTTATTTGTGCCATTTTACTGTTTGCTTAACTTTTTAGCGGAAATTATCATCTGATGGACCCAAGGAAACTTCTCATTCAGTGAGTTTCTATTGGAGTTAAGTGTCAATACTTAAAACTGACCGCCAAGCAATTACCTTTATATGGCAGTTTTATGTGGCTTTGCTCCCCATTACTCAGAGGTTATAGCATGACAATCTTTGACACAGTGTCAACATACGCCCCTGTTCACGTTTCAATCTTCCTCCTCGGTCATGCCTGTTTCCTGAGCCTTTTTTGTTTTGTGGTTTAAGTGTAACCTAGTAGTTATGTTTTAACCAGACACCCCTAGGCTACAGTTATCACTTCACTGCTTACTTTGTCTGAAATAGTTCAATCATTAAAAAAAAGTCTCTGTGGCAAGGTTATTCTCGCAAAAATCCCCACAGTATTTCAAAATATTTGACCAATCACTGCAGGACCACATCTACCCAAGACTCCACCTTTTCCAGTGTACATAAAGTATTGGGTCATTGCCGAGAACCTCCTTCAGCATCTCAGACCTGTGTATTCATTTCTCTGGGATAGTGAAGCAGAACGCAATGGCAGCTCTGGGTTTAGAGATATTGGGCGTCACGTTGGCCACTCTGGGCTGGATTGTTGGCATCGTGTCCTGCGCTTTGCCAATGTGGAGGGTGACTGCCTTCATCGGGTCGAACATTGTGACGGCACAGATTATCTGGCAGGGCATCTGGATGGATTGTGTGGTACAGAGCACAGGCCAGATGCAGTGTAAGGTCTATGACTCCATGCTGGCATTGCCCCAAGACCTACAGGCAGCTCGAGCTCTGTGCGTGATCGCCATCATGCTGGGAGTGCTGGGAGTCTTGGTTTCTGTCGCAGGGGCCAAATGCACCAACTGCATAGATGATGAAGGCACAAAGGCCAAGGTGATGATCGCTGCTGGGGTGACATTTATCTGTGCTGCGGTCATGGAGCTGATTCCGGTGTCCTGGTCGGCCCACACGATCATCGCAGATTTCTACAACCCGGCAATAACACAGGCACAGAAACGAGAGATTGGAGCGTCTCTCTACCTGGGATGGGCGGCTGCCGCTTTGCTGCTGACAGGTGGAGCGATTCTGTGCTGCAGCTGCCCACCTCATCAAGAGAAGAGGTACAGTGCAGGAAACAGGATGGTCTACTCAACCACACGATCCGCAGCCTCCAATACCTACGACAGAAAAGATTATGTCTGAGCTAATGAGATTGATGAAGAAGGAAGAGTTAGAATCTGACCATGTACTTGGTTTGATCAGACTAAGGAAATGAGAGACTGGTAACACTCTGGCCCAACACAGAGAAAGACGTCTCAGTGTGTCAAAATTGAGAAATGCAGTAAGGGTTACCTTCATGATTGACTGGATTATCTGCTTGTCTTATTTGTGTTGTTATGTTATGAAATCGTTATGTTTTTGTACATGTTGGATGGGATTTGCATATGGAGTGTACAGCATGATCGCAACTGTAACATTTATTTTTTTTCTAATATTCTTTCAAGACTTAAATGTGGCTGGCTTTATGATATATGAATATATATTTTTGCTCAAACAGCTTTTTAAAATAAAATGTAAAAATATATTATGTTCACACAAACAGAAAACAAACAAACACACCTAAGTGTGTGTTACATACATAATCCATGTGTCTAATATATTGTGCTGTGTATCATAATATAATAAACTACACTGATATAATGACATGTTCCTTATTTAAGTACAAGTAATTGACAATGATTCATTCTCCGTCCTATGTGTTAAATACATTGGCACAATTTTTTAAATACTTTAGGTTTATTTTTTAATATACAGTACTCAGGTCTAAATTGTATGTTCTGGTTTACACACATGCACCACTGCGCACACCCAAGCATACATTTATAGACAAACACGCACATTTTATTGGTCTGTCTTGCCAAAAGAAAATTAGAACACAAACACACACAGACACAGACACACGCAGACACAGACACACACAGACAGACACACACACACACGCACACACACACACACACACACACACACACACACACACACATACACACACAAAATGCTAATACCCAAGTACATTTCGCAATGCTTGTCCTCTAAAATGATTCAAAACTGTTTGTTTCATGTCTTCCTACATGGTTCTACTGGATCAGAATATGGGCAAACAGCCTAAAAATGTGCTCAGCAAGGTGCTGATTTAGAGCTTCAGACCTTTCGTTATCTTTTTGCTTTTCTAAGCTTTCTCTACAAGAATCTTGCCTTTGTTAGGGCTTCAATCCAACTGTCCACACTACAATGAAGCTGTTTCAGTGTAGCCAGGCAGAGGTCAGTTGTGGGGGGGTTGATACTGTGGAATGTCAGGAAAACACATTATCTGAGTCTCTGAGCCATATCTAATGCCCCTCCCTGTAGTTAAAGCCTCAAGGCTGCTGAAATGAGGATCAAACACCTGTATGATCCACAAACAAAGTAAGGTCACAGGGTCATAAGAGACCCACAAAGCAAACAATGAGACTAAATGTGAAAAGATCAGAACAGAAGGTCTAGACATGTACAAATAACCACACAACCTCAGCTTGTGGTCTTCAAACAGAGAAATGTTTTCTTTGCTTGCATTTTTTTCCTATGGAATAACGGCACCTCTCACAGTTTCTTTAAAAATGAACTCAGCAGGTAATCATGTTTGTGCCGGTGTAAATAGACAAAATAATATGATGGATGGTCATGAGAAACATTAAAAAACAATAGAAAAGATTCAGTTTATATTGCATCATCATCATCATCATCATCATCATTACCTCTATGACTTCAGTTGTTGACGCTTTATAAAAGACTATAACTCCTTTTTCTTGGCTTCAACATTCTACAAATGTTCATTAAATTCATTTAGTTTATTCACTGATCACATGACAGAAATAAGCAATGCGATTTGTTCTTTATAGATGGATCACATTTAGTCATGTAATGCGTTTGTTAGTGTTTTGCCCAAAATCTTCACGTTCGATGCTTCAAAAAAAAAAAAATAAGGACACACAATGGCTTTCAAATTAGAAGTTTCATTTTTTTGTCGTCCTGAGGAAAATAATTTACCAGAATGAATCAATTATGAAGAATGAATAAAGTCCAATGATGAACTTTTTAGTTCAAAAAACTTTTTTTTTTTTTATCAAAGTGTTCACCGGTATACAGTTTTATTAATTTTATCATTATGTATTTTTGTTTTTACTTTTCATTTACTGAGAATCATGAAATACATAATTTTTTTTTTTAATTTTAAGTTAATTAGACAAGACCCTATGCGCAGACAAAACCACAACTTTGTACTCCATTAAGCAATTTGTTTCTAGATGGACTGATGTTTGAACAACAAATAGTATTTTTTTTTTTAAATAATAATTTGCCCGTAAATGATAAATTACAGACACTTTAATTAATAGCCAAAGTAAACCCTTATGTGATACTCTTTGTACGTGTATCACCAGAGGTGTACAAATACTTCGTTACCTTACTTAAGTAGAAATTTTGGGTATCTATACTTTACTGGAGTAATTATTTTTCAGCCG
>JAOVVB010000023.1:11916476-11926934 GCA_028570985.1 Heterobranchus longifilis | reverse complement strand
TTAAAATGTAGTGAAGTACAATACTTTAAACAAAACATACTTAAGTAAAAGTAAAATTACAGATTTTAAAAACTACTCTAAAAAGTAGAAGTACACAAAAAACTACTCAGTTACAGTAACGCGAGTAAAGGTAATTCATTACTTTCCACCTCTGACTATTAAATGCTGTCCTAAACTAAAAACAAGCGAATCACCAGAAATGAGTCATCCTTGTTGACTTGCAATGTGTGCTTCAGTAAAGCAGATGTAATTTGACTTGTTCAGCTATGTATGACTCGGCAGAAAAGAAGTCTTTGTTTCTAATGTAGGCTACTACAGACTAGCATTTAACCTTACATTTTTTATTCATTTTAATATCATCTGTTTTCTATCTATCTATCTATCTATCTATCTATCTATCTATCTATCTATCTAATATTTATTTATTTATTTATGAAGGGCGTTCGAGTCAAATAAGGACTAATGATTGTGCAAAATAACACCAAACGGCTATGAGAGTAAAAACTCCCTTTATTTCACTATATAGTCCCCTCCTACACGAATGCACTCGTCCCAGTGTTTCACCATTATGGTAGATAATTTTCTTAGTATGTTGGATTAGAATTCCTTTCCTTCTGTGTCAATACTTTATATTGAATATAACAGTATTCACCGCGCCATTTAAAGGCAGAGAGCTCTCTCAGTACCCAACGTGCACTCACTGTCCAGAAATGCCGGTGTCGGTGAATGATGTGTGTGCAGTCTCCACAGAAAGGTGCGTCTCTTGCGCAAGTCGGTGACAAGTTATCCTTCTATTTTTAAGGATCAGGCGTTCCACATGCTGAATGAACAACTGAAGTGGGCTCTGAGCCACCTCGTCTGAGATCATTACTGACTGTCTTTAGACATTTGTACAATTTAAAAAGTTTTACTGTGGATTAGAGTCTTATCATCATACTAGGCTTTTGTGCCTTCATTCCCCATAATTTTCATCACAAGTCCTGGTTTGCCTTGAACATCATCTATCTGTCTATTATTCTACAAAAATTGCTACCATGACCTCTAAATACTGACTGCACACACCTGAACTCAAGCGCCCCCACACTACACAAGAACGCTCGCAACACTGTTCTATTCAATTATCAGACACACCAAGCCTTTGTTTCTTGTTTGATAAAACTGGTTTTGACCTTCACTTGTTTTCTCATTCTCATCTCATGGTGCATTCTGTTCCACAGTGTACTTTAAACTGTCCTCCCTACTCTCTGCTCCCTGTGCAGGTCATGTCCCAGGACAAAATCACTCCATTTGAAACATCCTGACACATCTCCAATGCCGAAGATTTCCTCAGTGTGTTTTCATAACTTAAGCACCTCGGATACCTGTTGCACCTAATGTTGCACCTAAACCTACCTGTTTCACACTACTGAAATAAAATATTAAACATATATTAAGGAAAAAAAAGGTATGCAAAACAAAATGTATAATACTGAAATGTATATACATTCAAATTAAATTGGACCTGAATACATTTACAAGATTCTGTCATTTACTAATGAGATTATTATTATTATTATTATTAAGCCTGTTAATAGCCCATGTTACAGAAGATGATTAGAGCCAACATAAACAATTTATTTGAGCTCTGCCTTTTTTTTTGGTCAGAATTCCAAGATTAAAGTATTCTATAGAAAAAAGTCAGGACTTTGTTATTGAATCATTGGTTATATACACATGCATGTCTATATATCTACAGTACATCTATATCTATCTATCTATCTATCTATCTATCTATCTATCTATCTATCTATACATATATATCTTACAAATTATATATATATTACAAATTATTATTTTTATTAGGTAACAGTAATATTATGTTGTCCTCAATATTAATGAATGGTGCATAAAATTAATGTGAGTGCCGCATTTTTGTGCTCAACCTAGACGCAGTAACTGATGGGTAATTTTGCTTGTCCACTTCTGGAGAAGTGATGAAACACTATTCACTCATAAGTTTCGCTAAGGGTTTGGAGTCTTACTTAAGATGGCTCAATCCTTATTCAGACCACTTCATATGAAGCTACTAGACAATCAGAATGTAGCCTTAGTTTCCTGTTTTGATGAACTTTCTGCACATCACCTTACCATGTGCATGTTCCTGGATTTTTCCACTGATACTGTGATTCAGATGTGTTTTTGTTCTTTACTGAACTCAACAGGTTCTGTATCTGCCACATGACAAGGTCAACATTTGTTTTTTTCTGGTCCATGTCTTTGCTTAACCTTCACAGATAAATAATATACAGATATATAATTACATTTATTTTTTAAATCTTACCTGTTCATAATATTTCCTGCGTTTATTGTATTTTGTGTAGGTGACTTTACCTATGATGCATGAAAATATGTAATTATTGCTAACATATGATCCATTCATTTAAAAGTTTTTTTTTGTTGTTTTTTAAAATTACATTAGTGTGTAATAAATAAAAAAGTAAAAATAAGAAAAAGTGAATCTTAGCAGTCTTATCTGTATCTGTAAACGGGATGTGAATTCAGGAAAAGTTCACTAGAAATACGTCACGTAACATTAATTTCAATGCATATGAATCAATCTATCTCTTTCTGTTTATTTGACTTTGAGGATGATACACTGACTGGCACACACTGAACTTAGAGTAACATTTGGATATTTAGGTCACACTTGGGTCAGAGAGTTCTGCCAAAAAAATGATTGCGGTTATTTCAAGTACATTAAGTTCTTACTGGGATATATCATATGATTCACTTTAAGAGTC
Organism: Heterobranchus longifilis; assembly: GCA_028570985.1. Taxonomy (NCBI): domain Eukaryota; kingdom Metazoa; phylum Chordata; class Actinopteri; order Siluriformes; family Clariidae; genus Heterobranchus; species Heterobranchus longifilis. The sequence goes on along the minus strand of JAOVVB010000023.1, from coordinate 11,924,154 downwards.
CTCCTTAAATTCCTTTAAAGTCACTCTTTTAGCAGAGACGTTAGATAAAACTCGTTGTCCTACTGTACTGTATATGTCAACTTAGCTCTACATCGCCCCCTTGTGGTGCGTTAGTACGTTGCTAATTTCACCACTAGAGGTCAGTAGTTAAAACAAAAAGCATGTACATTACCCGACCATGTATGATGTAGTGACTTATTTGACCAGAAGTGTTTATCATATTATTTTGTGGGGATGTGTAGCATTTGTATTGCTTTCAATTTTAACTATGTTATATAAGAATAACAAATCTACAAAAACACACAAGCAATACATCGAAAACATCAGGCTATTTTTTTAAACACTAGCCCTAATTTGCAAGCAAGCTCAATAAAATAATGAACTTAGAGGGAACTTTATCTCGTCTTTATTTTCACACGCAATCTGCGTCTGGAAATATGAAAGCATTTTTTAATTCATAGTATAAAATAACTACAACGCTGCAATCATTTTGATTTTACGCATTAGCCATGGCAGTTGATTGCCGTGAAAGTGGCACTATCCAATATGGCGGCGTTGCTCGACCGCCTTCGCTAATGCTAATAGGCTGAGTATGTCCTGTTCTATAAAATATCTATTTTAGGAATATTCTAATGAACTATAGTGTAACATTAAAAATATTTGAAATCTATCATCTAGGTTGTACTTTCAGCATGATTTTTGTCAACGCTGAAGAAAGCAAAAAAAGAAAAAGGATCTTTAGGAAATTGGATGATGTCACTTCCTGTTGAACATGACTTTAAAAATATATATATTTTACAAAAAACAAAAAAAACATTCGCACATAAAGTGTTAAATGAATGCCATGTCTGTGTAGGAAATCACCTGATACTGGAAGTTAGGAAGTAAAACTGGGCCAGAAACCTGCATGTTCCACAGTCCTGACTGAAAAAACATATGCTGGTTAATAAAATATTGGTTTAAAATAGAAATTCTGTAGGATGACTGCACTCACTTATTTAAACATTAGCATGTACAAAGTCGACAGTCACTATGCACTAAGCCACCGTGCTGCCCAGTTGCTATCTATGCCCCCTTTTTAAAAAAAAAAAAAAAACACGAATTGAATTTTGGCAGCAATCTGTAGTATTATGTTTACTCTAAAGATGTCAGTAGTCGCACTATTGTTGATGCTATCATGTGACTGTCAGAAGAGAGGCATATAGCTTTCATGTTAAAGTATATATACATGTACATGTATCTACTAAAATGATATTAATAAAATGATGTTAGCTACATGAATTTCTGTCGAGACAGTTTGGACACCAAAAATGTCTTTACACATATGAGGTGGTATGAAAATGTTTCAAGACTAGTTTTGTAACACGCCAACAGATGGCACAACGCTGCATGCACAGTCTGGGGGAGCACTGGGATGTCAAGTGAAGTCAAGTAGGCTTTATTGTCACTTCAACCATATACAGTTAGTACACAGTGAAACAAAACAATGTTCCTCCAGGACCAAGGTACTACATGAAATTACAACATAAATTTACATATATTTACATGCATCTACATGCAACATAAATTTACAACATAAATTAACAGAAAAACTAACTAGCTAACTAAGAAGCCTAATTAGCTGGCTAGCTGAGACAAGACAGAATACCATGACAACATAGATTAACAACATAAATTAACATAACCTAACTAGCTAACTTAGAGAGCTAATTAACTGGCTAGCTGGGAACTATCTACATTTTTATACAGAAGAGACGACGAGAGTCGATCAAGGTGTGTTGAGTGGCATACGCACTTCAAGAGTGGAAGAACATCACTGGAAGACGATGACAGATCACGAAGACCTTCAATGAGCTCAACCCCTGAAAATGGATCATTACCGGTGACGAAACTTCAGTGTATGGGTACAACCATAAGATGAAACAACAGTCTTTACAGTGGAAGAGAACATCATCTCCATGACTGAAAAAGGCAAGGCAGTGTGCTGGTCTGCTGGCCCTCCAGGACTGGATTTGGAGACCCCTGTACTAAAGGATGAATTTTACTTATTATTTCTTTTTTTTGGTAAAATAAACAAATGTTAAAAAACAAGAAAAAGAACAACAAAAACATACAAAGAAACAAAAAGGGGGAAAATATTTTTCAAATGTTAAAAAACATCTTTATTTTACAGTGTATGAACCCACATGTGTATTTATCCATATTATAAACATGCATTTGCAACCATATCTTTCAATACAGATAACTTCAGATCAATAATAATAATAATAATAATATGATAAACAATACTAAACTGGGTTTAAATGTAACTTCATAGGGCAGCCACTTAGGCATTTGTTCCTTTCTCTTTGTGCTATGTTCAGCTACCAAACACATGGTATATACAGATAAAAAATAAAAAGGCATAAACTTCCTGAAGGACTAGATTGGGAATCTGTCCTAACAATGGATAACCTGATGAATTATAAAGTACAAGTCTGCATTACGTTCACATCTCTTAAACACTGTTAAACGCTCTTAAACAAACAAACAAAAAAAAGTATGCTTGTGCTGGACCACAAATAAACGACATGCATCCTTTCTTTTAGATGTGTACAAAGGTATGACATTCATGTACAAAGATATGAGCAGCAGTGTTTGTGTTAGTCATTAGCAAGTTGTGATGGCACGTAGGCTAAATACTGAAATATTAAGCCATTTACTTCATATAACAGGCCTTAGGCATTCATATCTACCAGTGTTTTGTAATACTATCAACTCAATTTGAGTTATTCTTTCATATTTAATACAAAATATTCAGAAAAGCTGAATATTAGGGGAGATATTTTAAGTTTTGCAAACGTTAACACCCATTAAAAAACCCATTTTCATTACTCATGCATATTTTAATAATGCAGTTCATTGTAATAGAAATGGTTTTCCTGAATGATCCTCTAAAAGTGTTTTAATATCTAAGAGCAGCCACTGAATAATAGATTTCTTCCACTTTTTAAAAAAATAAATAATATAAACATAATCAGTAAATACAGTATATTTGATCCCAAAGTGCTTTTTTTCTCTCAATACCACACAGATATCAGTGTGGGATAAAATAAACATGCATTCATGTCAGAGAAAAATTAGGATCAGCGGATCTAACTTTGTCCAGGATTGTTCCATTGTATAGTAGTGTTTTCTGTTCATACAGTGAGATGCAGTGTGTATTTTCTGTGCTGGTTTATTTGTTCATTTTCAGCCAGTTTCTCCAGGGCGAATGCTTGGGCACTGTGGTGGCCTCCGGTATGCAGGACACAGAGGCTGATGTTTTCACTGGCTTTCGAAAAACAGAAAGACGGCCTCCTCCGGACCGCTTTGACTGCGTCTGCTGCTCTGTCTGGCTCTTCAGCTGCTGGTTAATGATTGCCTGGATGTCATCCTTTTCAAAGCAATGCATACAAATGAAATATTAAAACATTAAGTAATACATCTGTGAGAAGAAAAGTTGTATGCTCAAAAAAACATATACAGTATGACAGTGATGGCTGATTGTGAGTAGAATGCTGTGTTACTGGCACGTGTCTGTATCACTTCAGTTTTAAGAGTTAAATGTGACGATTAAAATCTGATATCTTACTCACTCATCATCTGTGCCGCTTTTCAGTACACCCTGGGTCACACATATACACTCTCATTGACGCACTACAGGACAATTTGGAAATGCCAATACAGGACAATTTGGGAATGCCAATTAACCTCATCTGCATGCCTTTGGACTGTGGGAGAAAACCGGAGTACCCGGAGGAATCCTCCAAGTACAGGAAGAACATGCAAACTCCATGCAACCAGAGGTGGGAATAGAACGCAGACCCTGGTGGTGCAAGGTGACAGTGCTAACCTCTAAACCAGCATGTCGCCTAATCTGATATCTGTCAATAGATATTAAAATAAAATTGAGAAAATGAAGGTCTGATGTGCATGGCAAGAACTAAATATAATTCTAATTACTTTTTAGCTGCACCTGCATAATACTAATGACTTTTTAGCTGCACCAGCATGTTTATGTGACCTTTGTGCAGTATGATTGCACATGTGCATGCTGTACTTTGGCCTGTAGGGGGAGACACATGATTATTGTATAACAACATCCTAACAAACCCATCCAATGGATCAGAGTTTATGTAAATTCTCACGGCCTCTTGGTCATAGAAGCTCTTGTCTAAACTGTGGTCTAACAGGAAGCTTCACCTATAAGCCGTCTGCTCTAATTAAACCATTCGTAGTAGCTTTAGGTGAAATATACTGTACTTTAAAGTCTAGAGACCTTAAATGTCATGCTCATTGTCTGACAGGAAGCATCAAGTTGCAGCATAGAAATTGGCCCTAACCTTTCTAACACAAACTGTTCTTTTATCTGTGTGAAAGTGATAGTGTGAGTGTTTTCCCACCTGCCAGGCCTCCAGTTCCTGAGACAGCTCTAGTTTACGCTGGATGGCCTCCAGCAGCTGGTTGTTGAGACACATCATGTCGTTCCTGCTCCGCACCAGTTCTGCCTCCACTGCTGTTTTCCTGCAGTGAGAGGAGAGTCAAACATCATCCCATACACACACACAAAATTAGAGATAAACTGTATAAGTTAAAATTATTACGCAGGCTGCAATATTATCTTTTAAAATGGTAATTGCTTCTGCACAGTAAATGTTAGCATATACAAGTCAAAGCATTATACTATATACTAATTACACAATTTTTATTGTTCACTGGAATACTGGAGCATGATTGGCTCTTATATTTCATGATGCAGTAAACTTATAAATCATACTATAAAGTTTGTTGTGGCTTTCAAGCCTATTTTTGTGGTCATGCACCCACTTTAGACTGCTATAAAAAAAAAAGAAAAAACTTTATAGGTTTTTAGTAAAAACTGGCTTTATTTAAAAAAAAAAAATCTTGGTGAAACACATTCCTTTATAGGCACAATTACGTACTTTGAAATGGCATCATCTCTGTCTTTTATAGCTCTTTGAATGATCTCTTGATCTCTTGATCCATCCTGCAGATCAGCTTTGAGCTTGGAGTTCTCTTTTAAGAGCTGTGCATTCTGACAAGCAAAGAAAAGGAGAGAGAGAGAAAGAGATCGACTGTTATTTCTTGATAAACACACAAAAAAGAAAAAAACATGAGTGTTTGCTGGGCTGTAAGGTGGAAATCCAATTAAATGCTTATGTTGCGCTATAACTAATACAAAAAACTTAAACTGTACTGCTACGAAAACCCAAAATTCAATTCATAATTTTGTTTATCACATTAAGAAGTCGGATACGGTAAAAATACCACCATGGTCAGTAAAGTGTTCCTTTATGTTTAGGAAGGGGGCTGTGCAAATGCATGAAACGTGCCATGTGATTATACCCAGCTGACATGTCTTGGTATCACAAGTAAGGAAAACATTCTGTTTGTGCCTTGTCTTCACACTATCATGTCCCGTTTAGACAATGCTATCACAGAGCGGGCCATCATAATGCTTCAAGCCAGACGGTTTGGAGTTGCCAGGAATATTATTTTCAGGCTATGGAAGAGATTCTTTATCAATATAGAAACTTTATGCTGTCAACCTTAGAATTTCCAGGATCTCTGGAGCTGAACTTTTGAATCTCTGGTGCTGTTGGATGCAAAGAAATCGATCTAAAATGTAACTTTTTTGCATTTTAACATGCAAGAAATTGATCTAAAATGTAACTTTCTTGCATTTTAACATGCATTTTGTAATTAATATATATTTACATTTCTTTTGTCCATGAGTATAGTTATTAATGATATGTTGTAAAAAAAAAGAAAAAAAAGCAAGTAACCAAGATACCAATATGGGAACCAAGATTACATATCTTTCAGCTTAGTTCCTATTCTTTCGAACATTAGCTACTATGATAAGTTCTGATATTGCAAACTAGCTAAATCAAATGTTAGCTAGCTAACATTTGAATGATATGGAATTAGCTATGGATAACTAATAACAACTTACTTATCTCTGAAATTTTATGTAGCATGATAATAACTTAAAAGGTGTGATAACAAATGATTTGAATGCTAATAACTACTTATGTTTCATTATATTCTGGATAAGCTATGACTTAGTAAATTTTAAACTGTAGCTAGCATGTTGACAATACAAACTAGCTGAATCCTAATAACTAGTTATAACTAGCTAAATCCTAATAACTAGTTAACATTTGAGAAGTTAAGATTTTTTCCCTTAGCTCTCAAATCTTGGCTCTTTAGCAGAGGTTTTCCTTTTGAAATGTAGTGAAAGTAAAAGTAAAATCTTTCAAGTAAAAGAAAAATTTTGTTACCTTCTACCTTCTTTTACTATTTAAATATACAATATATATAAAGAGGCAGTCAGTCATTCAAAAATGCTCAACGTCTGCCTTGCTAATATAAACTCCTGAAGATCAACACTTTTTGTCTCAGAATTCCTCCCAGCTCATTAATGCATTTTTGTAATTCGAGGACAAAAGCGAGGTCAGACGCAGCCCTTGGCCCCCTGATAGCTCTAACACATGAGCCATTGTCACCTGATCCCGCAGCTCCTGTATCAAGGCTGTATTCTCACTCAGTGATGTGTCTCCTCCCACAATGGGCCTCTTCAGCTCCTGAAGACGCAATGAAACACAAATATGGCAGTTCAGTGTCACCAGCCTGATAATGATGGGATCCCGTGGTTACAGGTCATAGGGAGGGGTCTTATGTGAAGCACTGATACATTGCAACAAAGAGTACAGATGTGAATGGCCTTGCTTTCTTTCTTTGCCGCCCCCCCCAACCTTTTTTTCATCCCATTTTTTTCCCATATGTCAAAATGACCAACTAGATGTGTGGTTGTTATTTTATTAGTTGAGGTACAACATTCATATGCTGATTTTGTTGATCTTTCCAATATGAGACCACTTAATGAAATTATCCATATTGGTAAATAGCACTGGAAATAAATAAGCTGCCATGTGACGTGATGAGCAGATCGAGTTTGCGGACAGGACTGAAGCCATCAGGGGAAAAAGAGGTCAGCTATTGTGTAGCGTATTGGGTGTACGTTCATGTGTGTGTGTGTGTGTGTGTTTGAACAAGGGAGAGCAAGAGCGAGAGATAAAGAGAGCGAGAGAGAGAGAGAGTCTGTGGTGTGTGTGTTTGTGTGTGTGTGTCAGCCTGACCACAAAGCTCACCTGCAGCGTTTCATTGTGCACAATCCTTTCTGCTGCACTCTTAAGCTGTCCCAGCTTGCTTTGCAGGCTCTCTTCTTGATTACATGGAGCCTCAGAACCATGGGAAACAGGAAGCAGCATTTCTAAGATGGAGCTCACTTCCTGTGTGATCTAAAGATAAATTCAAGGAGCTCAGTATGTGTAGTGTTTGTTCCATGACAGTATAATGCTCCATATTACTTGTGTCATAAACACATATAAACGCGGGTAACGTTTTATCGTTTATCAGTATTACAATGTGACATAAAGATAGATGATTGACAAAACAACTTGAGGTTAATTACCATGACAGCACTGTGTCCAGATTACCCACTATAACTCTATACAATTGTCACATACACTAAATGATTGGCTCTCATCTCACACCTTCAATATTAAGTGAAAATAAAAGGTCTCTTGCTCTAATCCTTGCGGTTTTCAGCTGTTCTTACATTCTTACAATC
>JAOVVB010000023.1:11901293-11912261 GCA_028570985.1 Heterobranchus longifilis | reverse complement strand
AACTGAGACGCAAAAACATATTGGTGCGTCAGTGGGACAAGTAGAAAACAGAAGGTGATGGTCAAATAAGCATGCTGTGGGGTCCGATTACACAGTACTAGTCAAGATGGGAAGCAATAAAAGGTCAGATTATTATCACCCGAGAGATGTGCTAATCAGTGATATGGTATACTGTTTAAAATTGTTATAAAGGAAAGTTTTAAAGACACCAGACATACCAGACACCAGTCATTATAAATACATTATACCAATCTAAAAGACTGAACGTAAACACTGCAGAGTGTTGAACGGATGTTAAGTATGAGTACAGTATATAGTGAATAAGATTCCAGAGATGAGTACAGCAAACGTCTTTATAATTACAGTAATTTTCTCTTAATTTTAATTCTTTAAGACAGTTTACCCTTTCCTTATTGCTCCTGGCCTTCTCATTGCTCATATTTAAACATCTATCCTCATTTATGTTAAATAGCTTAATGACAATGTCTGGGTTTTTTTTCATCTTTAAAAAGCTATACAAATAAAACTGAATAGAATACATAGTTTTTAGCAGCTTTTGCATCATACGTTTTTCAAGGATAAAGCTGGCTCATTGAGAAGGAAGCATATTACTGTACAGCTGAATTTTAGTACACCTTATTGATTGATTGATTTATTTTCCTCAATGTGAACCCAATATTTTGTCACAACAACCTACGAATTTCTAATTTCAGTTTTTAAATGTAGCTCTGAACATTGAATCAGAAATCAGTAAAATAATAGATTTTCATTCTAAGTGGAAATGCGGAACACGATCCTTCGATCTGGAAATGTTGTTCTCAGGGTGGTAATTCATTCAGATCGGGTCAGACTGTTCCAATTGGGGTGGTTACATGATGTATTTGTATTCCGATTGGGAAGTTATTCCAATTATTAGTGGAATATTAGGGCTTATTATATATGTGTTATACTTACAATTTATATGCATAATTGTAAAATGCTTTTTCCCCATTTATAACTCTAAACCATGATTAAAGGCTAATAGAGGCCTGTTTTCATACTATGTACACGGTCATCCAGACATAGGTCAAATGGCTTGTTTGTTAATTCCAATAAAGATCGCCTAATTGACTAAGGGAGCCATCTTCTTTGGAAAAGCAATATTAATTAATGCTTTCTGCCACAAGTAATATGCCTCAGCGACCAAACAGTGAAAAGGATTTATGTGTGCTTGTCAACACCAAAACAAAAGCATGGCCTGGTCCTGATTCAGCAGTCTGTTCCCCTTAATCTCAGCTCCCATCATGCACGCTCAACAGAGGATCAAAAGCAAACTCCAGATGGAGTCTGACATCTTGGTCTGACATCATCTTGCCACATTAGGCACAGTTGGTTGGTTTTCAGTCAAACTCACCCGTACTAAAATCCACAAACAAAAGCAGCGGCCATCCTGAGGCTATCTCCTGTCTTTATTCTTGTATTTGAAATAGAGTGATGCAAAATATTTTTTTTCTCCTGAAACAGAACACAGAGATTTACGCAAAAAGATTTCCGTTGTATAACTGAGATGCAGAAAACACATTGGTGCGTCAGTGGGACAAGTAGAAAACAGAAGGTGATGGTCAAATAAGCATGCTGTGGGGTCCGATTACACTCTTTTATGTTATAATGCACTTAACAGCTGAAAGCCCCAGTCAGGACCAAACCCCTTGAGAGGTAAAGAAAAGACAAAGGATAAAAGAACCCAAGCATGACTTCTTTCCTATGGGGCGGAGCTTGTGTTAGGAGTGTATTTCAGTCCAAACTAAGAACGAAATCCCTTCTCATCCTGTAGACCTTTTTAGCAGAAAACTGGAACACCCAATATATCTTTATATAAATGCTAAAATAAACAACATTTATAACCATAGTAGGGGTATATGTTCAAATATGTACACATTAATCAGACAAAGAGAATTAAATAGTGACTAATGTAAATAGGTTTTCTACATTTAGAGCATTTGACAGACACGCTTAACCAGAGAAACATTCATTTTATCTTGTTACATCTGAGCGTTAAGGGCCGTGCTCAAAGGCCCAACAGGGGCAACTTGGTGGTGCTGGGTTTTTAAACCCGTGACCTTCCAATCAGCAGTCCAATGCCTTAACCACTGAGCTACCCCTGACATGTCCTCTAGTACTTAAGCTTCAAACTACATTTCTCCACCTGGCACCTACTACACATTTCACTCTGTTCTTCTTGGGCTGAATCCCAACCTCATTAATCCATGTGTCGATACAAATTATTGTTCATGCATAATAGACAAATAGTGTAAGTGATTGAAAAAAACAAGATTTAATCTAGTCCCGCTCATACCACGTTAATTTGAGAATTATCAATTATTGATGTTTTTTTAAAAATTATTTTAATTTTTTACAAATGCATATTGACATTTTCTTCAACTAAGCAAATTTTTTTATGACGCTGTAAAAAGTTAAGATAAACCGGCCATGTTCAGATGCTTTTTCATTTAATTTTTTTTCTTCTTACATCAGAACCAGCACAATAGTGAATAATTTACCAACACAATCTCATCAACTCGGTCCCTGGTTTGATTTCACTCAAGGGATTTGTACCATCATCAGAAACCTTGTACGATTTTTCTCTTTAAACTCCCACATTCTTGACAAACACTCAACATGCTCAAAGGTTATTTGGCATGCATGCATGAAACGTGGGTTAATAAAAGTGTTTTGACATTTTAAACACACCACATTTTTTTATACACAATAAAACCAGTAGGTGTTATGTTACTCAGATTTGATCTGCTGCTTTATTGAATCAGTTTCTGTCACCAGACATTTCTTTTTTATATGAAATGTCAACATTACGCAAGCCACACTGTCATGAGTGTAAAAGTATAACGATGGGATTTGTAAAAGAGTTTGTATTTCTGTCTGACCTCTTCTATTTGTTTTGACAGGTTTGCAAATGAGTATTACTAAATCAGCTGATACGCTGGACCTGCTATCGTGTGTATATATTGACACAGGCTGACAGGCACGTCATATATTTTCTTTTTATTGGAAATCAAACAACAGCTTGACGACGGTGTAACGGTGCGACTGAGAGCCCCATGTGAGAATGTCAGGATGTTTATGGGCTTTAGGGGCCAACCTATGCACACACACACACACTCACACACGCACATACACACAGAGCCTTTGGTGTCTGCGCTTGCTGGTACGGGCAGATACAACATTCCTGGAATGACCGTTTCTTGTTCTTAGTGACCCTGTAATACCTGCAGTCTCCTACACTTTCTGACTCCCTGCACTGATCCTCCTTCACATTTCTGCCCTAGATAAGCAGTAGACAAATTTCTAAGATTGAATCACGCCTTAATAGATGTTTCATTGGAAAATATTGCACAACGTCTTACTCCTTCTCTCTCTCTCTCTCTCCCTCTGGTTTGCAGATACACGTTGAAGACATCCCAGACTTACCTTCTCAGGCACCTTGGAAATGACGCTGCCGCCGTTCACTACATCCGGTAAAGGTATACCTTCTATCCAGCTGCTCAGTTCAGTCATATTATAGCCATGTTTCAGGCTGCTGTCTAAGCGTTGATTTACTCTGCTCAAAATCTGCGCCTCATCCATAGGGAAGGTAGAATGCAACTGAGACATTTCCTCCTCCCTAAGACTCTAGAGACGGTATGATTCTTGTAAACACGCGTGTTTCCTTGAACTCAGATTTTCTGGCAAGAGCCTGCTGTCCAGGCTGCGTTAGGAATTACACCAGGAAACGTGTGTGAATGCGTGACACTGTAACAAAGCAATGATGCAGGCAGTAAAAAAAAAAAAAAAAAGCCCTGGCATTCTTATCTTTAAATATCCCCATAGCTGTTCTGATTACTCAAATAAAACAGATAAGAAGTCCTTGTGAGCTCATGAAATGACTCTTTTTCAACACTAGCAATATGTGCTGACAAAGTGTGCGAGGTCTGTCCTTGACAGAAGCGGACCTTTTTAGAGATAAGATTAAAATAAAGCAGCACAGAAATGCGAGTGTTCTTTTTCTCACCCTCTGGAACACCATGTTAACTTTCCTAACATTTCGGAATCACATATTCTTCTTTCTAAAGCAAATCATGACATTGTTCTTAGATATTCAGTATCATTTGTGCGTTGTTTTCACTTTCTGTGCGCCACATACTTCACTAATGATCTCGTACTCAGGAAGGAAGCAGGAAGAAGAGGAGCAGTGCTGACAGTAAACACACAAAGTTTTCTTTCTCCTGCATTACAAGTACTTTTATTTCATACGTTTCTACTTCCCAGAGCACAAGGGTTTTTTAAATATTTTTTTTATTACATAACATGAGATATTTACCATTGTTCTTTTAACTTTATTATCTTTGGTAACTTTGAAGTCCAGTAGTTTCACTGGTGATCAGTGCCACTCCTTATCTATTATGTGCTGCATTTTTAATGTATAAACAACAACTGGGAGTGACGCTCTAATGTTGTGGCTCTCTATGTCCTCAGGGCAAAAAACTGACTCAAGCAAAGGCATTTTATCATTTCTGTTTTTAGCGCTGTGATTACATGAACAACTGGGCGGTTGGGTTTGAGTCAGCATGATCGTTCCATCCCGAGATGCATGATATACATCTCGCTTGGGCTGATACTTACTGTAGAACAAGATGCTTAAAAAAAGTGATGAATCATTCAGTACTCCAGCATTCCTAGTTGACAAGTCAAAAACCTGACTGGTGTTCAGTCATAACGCTGATTCCCATTTGGGAAAACACCTATATACTAAATGTGGGCGATATGGTAAAATGTTTTTACATTTCTAAACATTTCTTACAAATGTTTCACAATAATAATAATAATGATGATGATGAAATATCTTTATATTTAGATTAGGTGAAGATGACAATATTACTTCCAGGGCTGTAGTGGAGGCTAATCACAAGTTATATAAACTGCAATTATGCACCTCTTATGCAGCTACTTTAAAATTTGCTAAAGTTTCTCTTAGAACAGCTCCTCAACAGGTCCGGTTAGTCATACTGTTTTGCCAGATTACACCGTAGTGCATTCTATGTTGCGCTGCTTATTCAGAATTTACGGTAAATCGTCTGTCTACTGTGACGTTGTTCCTTGTGTCAGCCAGCTGATCAGTTAAAGTTTGACAGCATGAATATACAATGCTTTTTAAAGCAAGGAAATGGCAAGCATCTTCAGTTTTTATTATATTCAACTTTCATTTTTTCACTAAAATGTATGCTGAACTGATTGATTAGTTCTCTAAAAGGTGGCTGATGTTAAAAATATTCCATACTGTCTTTAAATGGTTTATACTCTTAATTGTGACTAATAAACAGGTCATATCAATCCGTCTAATCCGTCAACAGAATTGAGAAAGTTGAGCAAGAGAAAGTTTTAACCCCGAACATAGTATAGAACTTTAATGAACACTATGTAAGCTGGTTACTCTGGTTGTTTTAGTGGTAGCAGCAAGATCCTACTGAGGGTAACCTCTTTCTGACTACATCACCTTAGTTAAATATACTAAAAATAGGATTTCCGCAGTTTTCCGGAGTGCTCCTAGTTAACAAACTCACACTCGCCATATCTCAGCAACATAGTAATAAACTTTCTGAAAATATGCATGAATCAAACTATAAAAAAAAATTGCAACTTAATATCTGATCTGATGGGTCACAAATAATAAATAGTTTAAATACAACAAACCGTAACACTAACCTCTTGGAGTTGTTCCTGAAGCTGCTGACTGATCTCGTTGTGTTGCTCTTCACCCAGAGTCTTCTCTCTCTTCGTCTCGCTCAGCTGCAGTGTCAGCCGCTCAGCATGGGCAGTCAGCGCCTGGACGTCCCGCTCCAGCTCTCCCACCTGATTCTCCCACTGAGCCTGGCATCCTTGCAGCTTCAGCCTCAGATTGTGCCTGTCCTGCTCCAGCTCCTGTGGAAGAGAGACAGGGTTAATAAGACAGCCGCACTTAACTCTCATGCAGATGTCCCATTAATGCAGAAATAACTGTTGAATTTATATAAACAGAAGTGGATTTTGTGTTATATTCACTAATCTTCTGTTGGATCGCATTTAGCTTCGATTGCAGTGTATATTCTCTGTGGCATTGCAGCACCAACCGTATGCAGCATCATAACATCTACATTAACATAACATTTTTGGCCAAGATCTTATATGATGATGACAGATTATATTTTTTGATGGATTGAAAAGTATTTCAATGTGATGGCCAATTCATGCTCTCAGAACCACTCTCTAACAATCTGAACCTGATTAATCATGCAATATGCTCGTACTCTCAGGAAAGGATAAACCCATAGATAGTGATAACTTGGTCATTCAGTACACTCAGGCCATCAACTGACTTCATTTTATTGCTACATAACATTGCTGAGCCTAGACCTGAGCAAATGAAGCAACCCCAGATCATAACACTGCCTCCTGAGACTTGTACAGTGGACACTAAGCATGATGAGTGCATCGCTTTATGTGCTTCCCTTCTTACCCTGATGTGTCCATTTCTCCGGAATAGGGTCAATCTGGGATCATCAGACCACATGACCTTTTTCCACTGCTTAAAATTCCAATCTTTTTTTTCTAATTAGCCTCATTAACAAGTGGTTTACTTATGAACACACATCTCTTTAGTCACAATCCTTTTGAGTTCTTATCACACTGTGTGTGGAAATGCTCTTGCGTTTAATATTAAACACAGCTGTAATTTCTATTGTCAATTATTTATGATGCAACTTCACCAAGTGTTTAAGTGATCTCTGTTTTAAGTGAACTCTTTTTGTCTAACCACATTCCTTTTGTGAAGGGACAGTTAGATAGCCACAGCACTATCATTCCAGATTTTAACACAGTATCGCCGTTCTTAACCCAGTTACAATAATTACAGCAATTTCATTAGTTGCTTTCTTTGCTTAGTTATTGCTTTACCAATAATTTGACCCCTAAAATACAATAACATCTTTTTCATGAACACTGACGTTTCAGCTTGGTTGTTTAAGACGTGGTTGTTAAAGACATGAGAAGCTGCTCACTGCAACTCAGTTAGAAGAAATGTTGCTAGCTGAAAAATATTAATCATCATGAAAGATTTTTTTTTTAATGTAAATCCAAATAGCCTTTTTTTTATTTTTATTTTTTCCAGGACAATAATGTGATATTTTGATGCACCCCCTGATGAAAAGTTTCTATTAGCACTCAAAAAAAGATCAGCATATTCAGAAACATTTTATTCTTTTTATATCAAAGCAATCCTTTTAGATCTTTTATCATTTAAAGGACAAGACTGTATTTTTTTATACATCGATAGCCCCTCTTATCAATCATATTATATTATAGAGCCGACAACTCACCTGCTTATATGTTTTTGTGAGGTGGGGGAAAATCATCTATAATCACTGGAGTTACGAGACAGGAATGCTACCTCTTAATCTTAATCTCCCTCTGTGCCAATCAGAAAATAGCTCTTAGTTTAGCGCCCCCTCCCCATGTCTAATACCATCCAATGTAGGTGACACATGCTTTTTGTTTTGGTAGACTAGATGGGCATACAGAAGTAGTTTGGCTTCGGTGCCGCTCTGATTACCTGAGATGCCGCTACGTCACTGACGTAATGAGCGGTGCAGAGTATGTTTGCTATATTCTACAGTTCATGTACTGTATATCTAATGAATGTAGTGTCATACAACTGGCTTGTATAATTGATGTTTAATAATGTCAGAATAAGTGTGGAATTCCCCATTCAGGTTTTTTTTCAGCTATCTAAGCTATCTTGGAGCTAATGCTAACTGCAGGTTTTGGTTTACTGTGGATCAACATTCGCTTGATATTCAAAGTTTCTTAATGCGATATGCCAGTGCCAGTGAAATAAGAAAATGATAGATCTGACAAACCTGACCTTCTGACCAACATTCATATAACTTATGTCGGTGTGTAATATGTTACAAAATCTGAAAAAAATTATATTGAATCCCATTATTTACAAAATCGCAGTAGAGAAAGGAATCGGCACCATATTGTAATAAAATTGTATCAGGTAATCCCTAGTGATTCACATCCCTTATATATACCTATGAACTGATGTAATTTTGTAAATATCATGAATTTATAATTATCATGACTCAATATTATTATTTTTTCCGATGTTCTTGCAATTCTAAACAAACTTAGCAAATAACTTGCTATTAGCACATCGGTTGCTGTGCTATGTGTTTAGCGCACTCCATCTGTAGGATTATAGAGGAAACAGCACAAGTATTATAATTATCTTAGAAATATCTTAATCAAAGGTCAATTAATTAGTTATGAGAAGCAATCATATTTTGCTCTACATAACTTTGCTCGCTTTACATTATTTTATATTTTGTAAGTTATTAAAACATATATGAATATTAGGAATATTATGAATATTATGCATCCCTGTCGCTTAAAATACAATTATTAAATAAAGGGCCTGTACAAATCAGTACTACTCACTACACTACACACATAGAACAATACATATTGGCTGTTAGTACAGTTGTGAAACCTCGCATGTAGTTGTGAGAATAAACAGGATACACAAATTGGCATGTTTTCAACTACAGCACTTCACTACAAGGTGCTAGTGAAGTAACAAAAGGCTTGGCCTTTTCGAATCAGAACTACGCTGTAGTTTCAAGGAAATTACCATCAAAAACCTCAATAATTTTCTTGCAAACACTGAAATGTGTATGAAACAAGTGAATGGAAAGTCTATATGTGACTCAAACCACTGCTGTGGTGAGAGTGCTCATTTAGAAAAAAGACAGACAGACTGAAAGCATGCAATAGAAACACTGAAAACACCAACATAAAAACAAAAGAGGCAGTCTAGGTTGATGTGATACCAATTTACCAAGTAGAAGAATTAAATATTTACCAAGAACAGCAAGAGACATAAATGAGAAATGTACTTTTTCCGAGTACAGGTTATTCTTCCAGGTTGCTAAACAACTGAACGTCAGCCGGTTTAATTGCTAACCGACCAACTGAACACAAGGGACTTGACAGAGAGGAGGACCTGTGTAAACAGACCGGTGAATAACACAACTACAGTACAGCGTAAAACACATATGCACAGTGGAAATTTTTACAGGGATTTCCTAAAAACAAACCATGTGTCATTTTCATGTCTCATTGAAACACATGATAATAGGACTATTGCATGATGAATGGATTTGACTGTTATGGAACACTTTGTGAAAGGTGATGCAGAATGAATCAAATTGAAAGTATCCATGTACTGCGTGTTTAATCAGGTGCAGGTAGCATCTTAAGGTTTTTCAATCATCCTTAAGCTCATCACCAGGTGCTTAGAAGCATGTAATGTTTCAAGCACATTAACTACAGTATGTTTAAATGCTCCAAAGCTACAGTTAAAGGAACAGTTTAAACATTTTGATGTACATATAAGTACAGTACAACAGGTCTTGGTCTGCTCTGGGCACCAACTGTGAAGTTTGTCACCCGGAATGCAAAGTAATCAGGGTCAAATTCCACAACGCTCAGAAATGCATTCCAAAGTTCAACTGAGACTCTGAATATGAAGATTCTGCAATTCCACTGAGCTAAATCGAGTTGATATATTTTTTTTATAGCCTAGAAATAGCCATATGGCTAGTTCCACTTAGTCCCTACTAGTTATACCACTAGTTCTGGTTAGCCATACATATAGTGCTAACGAAAAAAAAAAAAATTTTACTAAATACACTGCAACTCTGAACTGTACCAACTCGATTTAACTTGGCGGGACTGCCAGAGATACATATGAGTTTCAACTGAGCTTTGGAATGTATTTTTGTACGGAACAAAAGAATTGTGGAATTTGGATCAGATTACTTAAACTGTACTCACATTCCGTGTGACAAACTTCACAGCCAGTATGCAGATAAGAGTATATTTATAACAACCAAACCCTACTGTAATGTATTTATATGGACCTTAATTTTGATTGAAGATGGACTTAAAATTACAAACTTCCCTTTAAGATATACTACAGTTCTTAACTTTTTCACTGCCTATACAGAGTGGATTCACGTGGATTCACAGGTGTTATTGAGACATTACTGATCTGAGTACAGTGCCTACTCAAGACGTTATTAGGACTTTTGACATTCATGGTATCTGATAAAAGATTAAAGGCAGATGTGGAACCTGGTACCCAGGTTGCATTATTAAGGATTTACAACATGATTTGATTATATTATGCAAGGTAGTGCAGTGTTGGATAGTAGAATTCCTTAGAAATAGTGCGCGCGCACACACACACACACACACACACACACACACACACACCCAAACACATACACATACTATATATACTGTATATATAATACTGTGCAAAAGTTATGTGCACGCCCTGATTTTTTTGTACAAACTTTGTTTATTTACATGTTTATTTTATGACTTAATTATAAAGTCAGTATAAGAAAAAATCTGATTTCACAATGGTATTTCACCAAATATTTAATCTTAGATAAAAAATATCTGTAGGCCAGAAAATAAGAAGCAAATAAATAAAAGCATATAAATAAAAACACTTTTTAGACAAAAAAAAGCTTCTAGACTTTGCTTGCGAGAAAAAGAAGCAGACGCTCCTCGGAAGAACTTCAGTTGGTTTTGCAGGATGTTAAGTAAAAATAGGCAGCTACTTTCCTTATACTGTAGAACTGCACAAATACCTAAGACTATGGTATATTTTACACAGACGGCCATCACACCAATTATTGACCTAGTTTCATTAATTAGTGTTTTTTTAATTTTTTTAATAGTATATAGAATTGCAATTTTATTTCATTTTTCTATTAAAGTGTCATGTAAAAGGAATTATCATGGTTTGGAACAGGTAATATTTTTTAGAACTATTTTGACAGAAACATTTTAGAGCTGCGTTATTGATTTAAATAATTAGATATT
>JAOVVB010000023.1:11874110-11901193 GCA_028570985.1 Heterobranchus longifilis | reverse complement strand
ATCTATCTATCTATCTATCTATCTATCTATCTATCTATCTATCTATCTATCTATCTATCTATCTATCTATCTAAAATTAACTTGCTTTTCATAAAACAGACATCCAAAAAACAGTTTTTCCTTTGTGTAAAAAAATACAGCTGCTTTTTTTTTTTTAATTAGATTGAACAATAGAGTTTTTATGCATATAATAGGTCTATTGAAATGAACAGTACCTCTATCATGCTGTCTGTGATAAACTCCATTATAAAGTCCTGTTGGAAATAACGGACCAGATACTTAAAGTATTAACAGTTGGATCTGGGCATTTTTTCTGCATACAGTGGTGAAGCTGTTGTATTACGCATGTAGATACAAAACTGATCCGACGTGTTATGTCTTTCCAGCATGTGAAGAAATAAGACAATCTAAGGAAACTATACCTCACACTCATTTTGGAAGTTCTGAACTGTGACAAGTGGAAACTCTGCCATGTGCCATATAATCGCGGATCTCAGTGCCGTTCAGCACGACTCACTCGCTATTATAGAAATGATCTTACCTCTATCTTTTCTGTATATTCTTCCTGGAGTTTGTTGTTCTCTTCCTTTAGCTGCAGGTTCTCAGACAGAAGCGCGTTCCCGAGCTGAGCTGCGAGCACGAGCTCTTCCTCTGTCCCGCGCAGCGCAGCGCGCACCTCGCCTCCGTCTCCATACGGGTAGAAATCCTCCTCCAAGTCCATCATGTGCGCCCGAAAGCAAAGCTCCTCCAGCCGACTCATAATGCACCTGTAACCAGACTGAGTTCAGATGGAATGGTTCATCTGGTTCAGTGTGGGAGCTCTGTGAGGGCACACGGAGATGGAAGGATGGAAGGAAAGTAACCTCCAGTGGTAAGGAGGAGGAAAAAAAAAAGAAGAGAAGGGGCAGGACCTGTCACTTACAGGTGGCAGTGTGTGTTACACTAAACCTAAGTCAGTGGCAGCATGAAGGAGAGTAATTTAGGGTTGCCAAGTCGTTTTACATCAATCTGCTAAAGTAGACATGTTTTACGCACACATTCAGTGGGGTCTGAAAGACTGAGACCACATTAACAATATGGATTTGTCCTCATCTTATTTATAATAACTGGAAATAAACATTGTTTTTGAATTTTTTGGAATCTCTTATCGTCTATCCCGTTTTTATCCTTTATACAGGGTCATGGGGGGCCTGGAGTCTATCATAGCAGACTCATGGCACGAGGTGGGGTACGGGGTGCCAATCTATGGGGTGCCAATCTATCGCAGGGCACACACATACACCCACACCCTCATTCACACACTACGGGCAATTTGGGAACACCAATTATCTGTATGTCTTTGGACTGTGGGAGGGAACCGAAGTACCCAGAGGTAAACCACCAAACAAGGGGAGAACATGCGAACTCTATTCGCACAGACTCTGAGACAGGAATCGAACCTGGATCCTGGAGGTGCAAGGCGACAGTGCTATCCTCTAAGTCACCGTGCCGCCAGAATTTGTCTCGAAAATACATTATTCACAATAATTCATGATGCACAATTTCTAGGTCATTAATTTAAAATATTTTTTTTAACATTGACCATGTTCAATCTACAATCTAAAATCAAATATAAATATACAATATAAAGTTACAATAAAATAAAACAAAGTGTAAACTGTATGAATTACATTGAATGTGCAAAATGAAAAGGGTATTAGAGGGAAAGATATGGCACGTTGGTGTGACAGCAGCAGTATGAGTGAACTATTGAGTGTAAAATAAGTGGTTTTGTCCATGTTTTAAAATGCAAAGGTAGTCCTTATTCATATGCGACTAAGTACCAGCAATGTGCACCATATGTGTCAGTCTTATCCTTTCTATTAAAACCCACATTCAGACGACACTTCTTTGGATTTGATCTAACACGAACATCTGGTTCTGCAGTTTCATGAGTGAACACTTATTGAACTAAACAAGGGGACATAAAACATTTGGAACTTTATGTAACTATTATTGAGAGTGTACTTTTCACTTGTTGATCATGTAATAAAACATTTGTAACAAAATGTATTGTGTTAAAATGAAAAGAAAAAAAAAAAAGCTCAACAGAAGCACTGGTGGTCTCAGAGTTTTGGACCCTATGTATATACACTTATAAGATATGATTTGTATAATTTGTCCAGTTTCTGTGAATCTTTGTCCATTGAAGCCTCAGATTCCACATTTCAACATTTTCTGTAGACTTGACTGCTCCAGCGGCACTGTATCATATATATTATTAAAAAAATGACTTAACTTGACTTATTTTTATGAGGTCTGTCTGGAAAAAGTCCAGCCGTTTTTAATATAACAAGGACAGTTTGCGTGACATTGAGGACAATGCAATAACTACGGCACAGATAAAAATGTGGCACAAATACTTCAAAGATGATGGAGAAGATTTTGAAAAGTTAAAAATGATCCACATTCTGGAAGGCCTGCAACAAGCGGAACACCTGAGAACTGAGAACATGTAAGGGCTGCAAGCAACAAAGTTCAGCGACTGACGGTGAGAGAACTAAAAGCTTAATTAAGAGTTTATTGCATGTAATCTAATCATTACATGGCTGGATACTTTCACTTGGCAATTTCTGAACTGCTCTAGCCTGTTATATTCAAATGATTGTCTGCTTGAGTAATTGCATGAATGAGCAGGGGTACATGCGTTCCTAATAAATGTTTTTTTCTTTTTTTTTTAGGATTGGCTTGTTTATTGTAAACCAGTGAGCCTGTAAGTCCCCCATTTATTTGTTATTTTATTTTCAGTAAGAGTATTTCCAAAATCTGTCCTGGAAACACTGGGTGTATGCCAGTCTATTTCAGGGCACCACACACACACACACACACACACACACACACACACACACACACACACACACACACACACACACACACAATTGCAACTGGGAGCAAGTTACAGTATCCAATTGACTTACATCATACATTTCTAAGAGGTAGAAGGAAAACAGAGAACTCTTAAGCTTAAGACTGAATTGAAGACCCAGACAATCAGACAGACAACCAGATAGACAACCAGACAGAACAGCAGCTTCATCTAAAAATTGCAGTGATATAATTTTATATATATGCAAGTGTACGTTCAATAATGCCCGATTGAGCTTGTTTCTTTGATTGCTATAATATTGAGTTTATTAATAGCTTTTATCCATTTTACAATGAATCAGTTTTGAACAAGAGATACAAACCCATGTCTTCATGAGTTTAATGTTATTTCAATACATAAGTTCCAGTTCAATGAAGTAGAATTTAAACCTCTCCATTGCTGAGACCAAACAAAGTTGGAAATGTATTGATCTGGCAACCATTGTCATTCTCATATAGCCTTGGCAGGAGGTGACAGTTTGTTAATAATGAATGTAAGTTACCCCTGGTGGTCATTTAATTTTCTTGGGATTAAAAACTGCTTAAGAACAAAAGACGATTTACCCAATCTGTAAATCCAGCACAAGCTTAAATTCTCAGAGGTCAGTTAGTTTCCAGAGCTCTAATAAAACCAGCATGGCTGTATTTTGAATGACATTAACAGTATATGCTTTGGGGTGGGGGGGTAAATCTGTTGCTGCAGTCAAGGTCAGGGGTCAGAGCATGAAAAGCTGTTTTAGGTACAGATTATCGGGGTGTGAATAAAAGAGGATAGCATCATGACGCACGGCATCCTCTTTGTATTCAGGAGACTCCACGCGTCTGCACATATGGCCCGGGGTGAAAATCCCCTGAGTACAAACTTGTATATCAGAAGCTGTCTATCCAGCCACGATACTCCTATTGTCAGTGAATAGTTTACAGCCTGCTAATGAAAAGACACAGCCTGTGAAGGACGCACAAAAGGGTGCCATCAGAGTGCTGATCAAACAGGACTCTTCAATTTAACCATTACAGATTTTTAAAAAAAACTGTCAATGCACGCAACAAAAGGGATCACTTTTGTTATTTCACCTTTCTGGTTAATAAATAGTTAATAAACTAAATTCATGGTTACTTGAGACAACATTTGTTTACAAGTACTGAGACAAAATTTATATTGAATGTTTTAATAGCATTTTCAATTTATTTTTTTTATAATGACAATAAGGACAAGAATAATTTAATTTATGCAATGAAACTACTATACAACAATCAATATTCAGTTTGAAGCCCCGTTATTCTTCACAACCTGTCGGATCTGGCCGGCAAAGAGTGAAAAACATGTCTGTAGTGCTCTGGTGTCACTCATTCAATCCATGCCTGCTTGATCGCTTCTTGAAGATGGTTGACTGCTACTGCCTTCTTTACAATTTTCCAACAATTTTATGTTAGATCTGGAGATGATTCTGACCATGCCTCCGGAAGCTCCCTTGTCACACATTTTCAGTGCCAGTTTTTCAGTTAATTAACTCTTCAGCCAGATAGGCTAGAACTAATTAGCGAAATCATCCGTTAATACATGGCATATGCTGTCATTAATATTTTGGCCACCACTGTATCTTTTAAAAGAGCTTCAGAAAGCTTGAGAGATCAGTCCTCCCATCTAGTGGTGATATCTACACCTACAACATCTGAACCTACCCACAGTGGGTTCAGAAAGTACTCAGACCCCTTCAGATTTTACACATTGTGTTATAAAGAGTGGCACAAAAGTCTAGCTGCCTAAGCATTATTCCTTATATGGAAAAAAAAAAAAGCCAAGATGCCTTCTAAACTATCAATAAAGGATCAAATATAACAAGATCACATCTTTTTTCACGCAAGTCAGAAGTCTATCAAAATCACCTAGGCCCAAAATAATCATTGCACTACAGGAAGAAATCATTTGTGTGTAACATTAGGTTTGATAATGTACATCAAGAAATGTTTATCATTCTGGTAATCAGCGTGTACACGAGTGCTGTGAAGTCAGAAACCAGGATAAGCACTATAGAAGATGTGAATAATTATAAAATGAATAATTATATAATGATATAAATGGTGAAATAATAAAATATGCAAAAGAGGAAAAGTGTCTGAATACTTTCCAATCCTCCAGGATATTTATGGAAAATTAGTTCTCCAACCGCAAACAGTTTACAATAAGACAACATACTACATTCCTAGAATGGAACTTGGTTTTTTTTATTCAATAACTTTTCCAAACATGTACACAGGGTTTTCATTATTACAGTATATACTGTATATACATACACTTGTGTATATAACATTATCTAAAAATTCAAGGGCATGGTATATGGCTGCTGTGCATTTTAAGATTTCTAAACATCAGTCATGTTCCGTCACAAATCCACATTGGCGGGTGAAGGTGGATTTAGCTAAACAATCGTACGATGGGGGAAACTATAGCTATCTCCAGTGCACTTCAGATGAGCGAGCTGGGAAAAGAAGAAGAAGAAGAAAAAGAAAAAAAAAACCTCATGTTGATGCTGCCAACAGATCTGAGTACAACTGACAGTGGGGCTTCACAATACTGAAGAACATGTGGAGAGTTAAACAGTCGAGAAACTACAGGGAGTAGAAGTTAGTGTGCACAGATGTGTGTATGCGTGTGCGCTGTACAGTTGTCTTGTTGATCTCATTTGTGCGATGGACAAAAGCTCGAGTACAAATGAACCCAACTCAATCTGGCTCTACGATATAGAGAGAAGTACGCATGAAGGCAGTTGATTACACAACCCCAAATAGCACAGGATGATCTTACTGCTACAGAATCACAGTAACACATACTTGTCCCTCCCAACAAAGCGTCAAACACAATTATGTATTAAAAACAAAACAAAACAAACAAAAAAAAAAAACACATCAACTATCTTTCCTCAAGCCGTTTGCTACACATGACCCCAGGTCTTTGGTACAATCCAGCTCATTGTGTTCTATAACCCAGAAATCACCTGCTAATTCTGGGTTTAAAAAATATTACAGCTTTATACCTACAAAAAAGAAAAAAAAAAAAAAAACAGGGAAAACTGACTGATTCATATCAAAATTAAAACGGATTAGCAAGGCCTTGGTATCTTTTCAACTAGGCACCCTCAGGAGTGTGTCTCCTTGCTGGACTGAGAAGAATCTAATCACTTTGAGTGCTTGTGTGCATTAGAAGACTGACCGCTTGTGAAAAAAACGGGATTGAAAAGTGTGACGTGTCTGGAGGGACTGGTGTGGACTTGAGAGAGTAACAGCTGCTAAGAGACGGTTGGATCCCCTACATCATTCCCAACTGCAAGAGCGAGTTGGCATATGCCATGGGCTTAACATTCGGATGAGGCTGTGGAGACAGAGGAAACGTTCGGTTAGTTGTTTAGTTGCGGACATCCCTGCTGCATGTCTTTGGGTTATACTGTAGCTGTCATGCAAGTAAATAAATCTGAGGGAAAACAAGATGGTTATAAAAAAATAATTCATCAGGTGTGGGAAAGAAAAATGATTTTTTAATTGAAATTGTTAGTTATCAGATTCTTTTATCACTACACCCAATGTTTCAGATATTCCGATTCTAGAAAATGTTAATGGTAAATTTCCAGAAAGTAAAATACGAGAAAAGAACATCTTCGTTCATTAAACGACTCTAGAACACCAAAATGACTATTAACAATAATAATAATTATTACTATAATAATAAGAGCTTGTATTTACCCACTTTCTTAGAACCTTACTACTTTACCTTCTTATATACTTTGGAGTCGTTTTTCTATTTAATGGGTTGCATCAATACAGTAACTTTGTTAAGATTTGCTAAAATGTACAATAAAGTATGTCGGATTGTATTCTAGCACCACCTAGTGGTTAATATATAGCTTGACTGTCTACTGGTTTTCCATGACACTCCAGAATGTTAATCGGTTATGCCAAATTTACTAGTTGCATGAAAAGAAATTGCCGTATTGAAAAACAACAACAAAAAAAACAACAACATTGTATTGGGAATTTATGGAGGTTCAAATATTGGGGTTTGGCTGCATATAAAAACATGGTACTATGAGTATGCTATACAAAGAAGTCACAGGACCTTCCCCTGATCAACCTGTGGCAGCTGGAAAAAAAAAAAAATCAGCCACCACACTAAATTGCTTACTCATCATATCAATATCCTCTTAAATCATCACATTTGCACTTACACCATGAAGCTAATCAATTATGGAATAGGAACTAGATTAAAAAAATGTGCAAAAATATGCAAGGTAACAGGAACACAAGCCTGTACAATAAAGGCTTTAATTGTTCAGCCTTAACGTCAGATACCTTTTATTCTGCTTCATTACTGCATTTCTTGAAATAAAAATGAGGGGCATTCAAGTCAAACTGGGACTTACTGTGCTTTTTTTTTGTGAATGAAGGTGTAAAATCGATTGATCATTAAAATTAAAAACCTTTGACTTGAATGCCAATCACCATGAAATATACGAAAATTAAAAAGGTATAAAATAAAATCCCACAACCAAAACCAAACATGGCTAAATATATCATATTATATCTGGTCATTTTGTCACTCTTCTACTGTACAGTGGGTTTAAGAGTAAAGATACTAACCACAGCAGTGAACTGGTGGAATTCAGGCTTGAGGTCAGATCCCCTGAGGTGAATGTAGGCTCCCTTGTTACCCATCTGGTCACTACAGACAGAGAGAGAAAAACATGATGCTCATATCAAGTCACAAGCAATCTTGTTAATTCTGTTTAATGTAAAGAGTACAGTATAATTCATCTAACACTGAAAAAGTACCATATGTTAATGCAAAAAAAAAAAATTCAAAAGTTTCAGTCTGACATTATTATGAGCTCTAAACCTTGAAAAGCCACTGTGGCTATTATAATATCTTTTTGTCTCATTAAGTAATGGTCTATTTACTGATTTCATAATTTAGTGTAAATGGACAAAGAAGCACTGATTTATTCACCCAGTGTCAAATTCAGTCTGTGGTTCAAGTCAAAAGTGGTTAAGTGAAGCAACACTATGGCTGCGTTTAATCTGCAGGAAAAAGTGGGAAATTCTGATTCGGACCACTGTCATATATGGTCCTAAATCAGAGAAAGGCCAGATTTTTTTGCATTGTGACCTCTGTGTGAACAGTCAAATAAGAATTCGTGTGGTGTTTACATCAATACAACGTGAAATTTAACATAATTTTGTGCAGAAAAGAAGCAAGATAAAAGTGAAGAAGGATTACAGGTTTGACACTGAAGTAACAGACCTCATAAATAGATAGAGATGCACCAATTGAGAATTTGTTGGCCTATATCCATTTCCAAATGGCCTGACAGGCTGAATGATATGAATGGTCTGACTGATATTGGCTGAATGAGCTTTTATCTTTAACTATAACGGACAGCATACTTTTTGTAACGTTAACGAAAAATTGTATGCAAATGTTATGTATATAATAAAACATGGACTTTTAAATAACGTACATGTTCTCCAAAACTAAACAAGGTTACAGGACTTTCTCCAGGTCACAGGTCAGAGCTTTTTTTTTTTTGTACAAATAAAATTCAACTGAAAATGAAAACTCAACAGGAAGGTTAAAGGATATCATGTGTCTCACACTGTTAGGGAACAGGAATAAAAAACAGACACATGACTGGCTAGTGCTGCTCTGATTGACATGAGAATGCACATCCTGACGTGAATAAGAACTTGAGATCACAACAGATCAAGCTGAAAACCCTCCATTTCCGGGCATGCGCTGATCGATCAGGGCAAACTCTACTCAGACATTTGGGTAATGTTACTGTACAAGCAAAACTAGAAGGCACATATCAGAATCACTTTGTGTGTCGATCACTTTTTTCTGCAGTGTGAATGAAACACAGCCACTTTAAATTCTTAATAGATGGTAAAATTAAAACATTAACCAAACCTTTACAAACATTTGTTGAATGTTCGCTATACAGTATATTATACATAATTAGTGTCCCTGAAGACTCATATGAAGACTAATATGAAGTGAAGATGGTGCATTAATAAAGGACTACTGTACCAGTAATTGGGTGCGGAGAACACCGTGATGCACTTCCCTGAGTGAGTGACCTCATAGCCCTCGGGCTTCACCTCATGACTGCGCACAATGTACTGCAACTTGTTCCGTTCCAGGAATCGTTCTGTGACGTCTGGCCCAAACTGACAGCTCACACCACGTTTACTGATAGCCCGCCCATTCTGAAATATTCAGTTTTTAAAGTTACATTTTTATAAAGATTTGATCTGCAGATTTAATCTGTGAATCTATGAAATGCCTGATTTGTCATAGTACTCTGTCTAAATTTCAATACCACAACACTCAAGTAACAAGTATAGAGATAAATGAGTTTTCCATTTTTAGTTAAGTTTCTGTTATATTCTTATTGAATTTATAAGTATGTAGTTCAAATTCAAGCTTACAAATCACTG
Source organism: Heterobranchus longifilis (assembly GCA_028570985.1). Classification (NCBI taxonomy): domain Eukaryota; kingdom Metazoa; phylum Chordata; class Actinopteri; order Siluriformes; family Clariidae; genus Heterobranchus; species Heterobranchus longifilis. Next base: position 11,891,800 of record JAOVVB010000023.1, on the reverse strand, counting down.
GCTTGTTAAAAAAAAGTGATGAACTGTAGTGAAAATGTCCTTTTCCGAGAAGAAAAGTGGTGAATAGAGGCATAAAAAAGTAACAGTTTAAACAGAATTTTTCAAACAGCAGACCACAAGCCTACTGGTAATATTTTAATGCTTATAGCACACCAATTTAGCAATTTACTCTAACAAACACTGCTTTAAATTAGAGCAGAGACTGACCTGCGGCTGAGGATCTGACCACAAGAGATCGCACATGGGACCTGAACCGTTGACAGATGAAAGAAATGAAGTGAAAAAAAAGAGAAGATAAAGCAGAATGAAAATACACACAGACTTATACATATATAAGAAATTTTTACAAAGCAGTTTGACTTCCTACCTGAGTCTGGAGGCTGTCTATTTCTGTCAATCTTTCTAAGATCATCTAAAGTCACACCATCTTCACTAAACAGTCCTCCGTGCATCACCTAAAACAACATAAAATGTATCGTCACTTAACCACAACAAAATGGTTCTCTTGTTTATCATTACAGTTCATTAAATGCCTACTTTTTTTTCCATTCATTATTTGTGTCAGATTGTATACACTATTTAGACCGGAATGAGAGGGTCACAGCTATTAGTGAGTTCTTCACTATTTTCTTTTGCCTTATGTTGCAGAATACAGATGCAATTCAAAATTAAAACTGATAAAAAAAAAAAACATGCAATATACAAGATATGTAAATTATATTTGCAATATACTCCCTTGTTGTCCCCAACCATTTCCCAACTATGGAAACTATAGGGGATTCAAATTTAACTACTCCCATGTATAAAAAAATAGATATGCAATTAGACTCCTAAGAAATATCCCTTAGGATATGTTAGTGGTGTTTCACATTCAGAGAGTTTCGTTTGGGAGAGGATTTTTTCCGGATTTACTCCCTAACTTAGTTATGTCCAACTCCAGCCTGTCATTAGGGCACTCCCCAATCAAGGCTACTACTACCAGTCAGGGAGGGCCAAAGACTATCACGTTTCCTTTTTTTCCCCTCTGTGTACATTTTTTCAAACTGCTCGCTCACACACCGCTGGAGTGGCATAACACACTTGGAGGACAGTGCCATCTGCTCCTTCTGCCTGCGTGAGCTCACAGGTGCCCATGATTGGCTTAGAGCTACAACTGATGTGAGAGTGCAAAGTGCCTCCCATCCCTACCCTCTGAGAGAGTTTGGCCAATCAGCTCTCTCTAGGCTCCCACAATCTCGGGATGGCAGGGAAAGCATTTACCGCTGCGCTACTCGGGGGCGATAGGTCAACTTTTTTTTTTTTTTTCAATCAAGCCGTGTAGCCCTGGTAACTAATTACTTAAACTACAAATAGGTTACAAATTAACCACAGACATTAAAAATATATATTTTTTTAGGGGGCCAAAACTTAGGATTAGGGAAGCATTTCAATCACCATTTAATGCTGCATGTTTGCAGATACATGCACTGTTCTAAAATCAATATTAAAAGGGTGCTTACCAGCACTTTGTTGTTGATACACTGTGCGAGTGGAAGCCACTGAAAGACCTCGCTGAACAGCTGGAACATCTGCGCTGTGTACTTGGCTTTGACCTCGCCTTCGAAGCCATACATCTGATTCATGTTATCTGTTTCGTGGTTACCTAGGGATGACTTGGAAGTTATTCTCTCTTTCTCTGTTTGCATGTAGAGGTGTGTGTGTGCGTGTGTGCTGATATGAAATGCTGAAAGCAGGGCAAACCTCTCAATAGGTGGAAGTGATCTGGGTAAAGGAGCTTAAAACCAAAGAGTGTGAGAATGACCTCCACTGAGAAGGAGCCACGGTCCACAAAGTCACCATTGAACAGCTGCATTTTGAGGTTAAGGACCATCCATGCAATAAGCAATATGTCAAACAGAACCTTTGAGGCTCTGCTAAAAAGTATAAATGCATCAATACTCTATTTTTTTCCCCAGACTAATTACCAGTAAGATATTCATACTGAAATGACTAACCTTCTTCACTGTTTCAGTTTCATTGGTTTAAATAGCATCCATGAAAAACAACTCCTGCTTTATAATGTTGGCTAGAATATTTTTAAAAAAGTGCATAAGCTGAGTAGTTAAGTAGCACTTTGTTCTACTGTAACTAAAGTAGGGCTGAAACGATTCCTTGAGAAACTCGAGTAATTCGATTACAAAAAATGATCGAGGCAAAATCTTCTGCCTCGAAGCTTCTTTTAATTGATTTTAAAAGCTTGCGTTATGTTTTTGCGCAATGTTGTTGCGGGCTGCAAGATGAAAGAGGGCAATAAAAATATCATCGAGCCAAAGAAGAGAACTTTTAGTTCTGAAAGTTAAGTTGCACAACTTAGTGTTTTTGTATACTTATTTATTTTAATGTTTGCCTTAGTTTCTTTGATACTTAAAGTCATTTGAAATACTTTTTTTTTTAGTTTTTGCATCTGAGAAAAGGTTTTAAAATAAGAATGTATAGCACTGTAATGCACTTAATTCATCTCAGTCAACTTTAAACTATTCCTTGTATTGTGAATACTGACAATGTTTATTTTAGATAAAATGCTGTAGGCATTTAAAAAATAAAAGTTGATTTTTCTAAAAAGAAAAGCAATTAACGTTTGTTTCTCTTATATATTCTACATTGCTGTTTAATTAAGCAAAAGTACATTTTATCCAATTACTTGATAAATTTTTTGGTAGAATACTCGATTACTAAAATATTCGATAGGTACAGCCCTAAACTAAAGTATACGAGGACTGTATTGAAAGTAATGAAAAAAGAGGCATTTTTATTTCTTCCATAAAATGGAACTACTTAACATGGTCCTTATCACAAGCCATGCGTTTATTGAACCAGACTCTCGAATCCTCTTCGAACATCCCTTTGTCGCAATTGACGGTCTCCCACTGTGCTACAGGTATCTTCCCATTACATTTGGTACAACCCTCATATTATTTCTTATCTACACACAACTGCATTGTATTGCCTTGTTATAATCTGACTGCTAGCATTACTCATCACATTAGTCCAAACCAGTCTTGTGTGGTGTTATCTGTTCGTGAGTCATGTAGCATTACATGAACCCAGATGAACTGGAGCATGATACTGAGCTGAGATCTTTAGATCCTGTCCATCTGTGCTTAATAATTCTAATTAAGGCTAAATTACATTAATGAGTAAGCATCTGAGAACTTTCATTCTTTGAGAACCTAAGACAAGGATACGTATGGGTTGGTCGGCGAAGGTAAGCCATTCAGCTCAAAAATATTAAGGAGGTCATAGTACTGGCCATGCGTGTCCCCACAAATAGTTATTTTCTCTGTCTGGAACAGTCAGAAAGAAAAGTTGCCACATCATGATTATAAATAACAAGAAAACCATTTAGATCCATATCACAAAAACAATTCTAACTAATGTCTGTGTTTATTTTCTTACCTCTTTCAACGAGATTTCAACAAGACTTGGTAATTTGGATAAAACATCTTTTACTTGAACCAGGATCTGAAAAGGAGTTCAAGAACACCACATTATGAAATACTGCGCCATCTAAAACAGCCGTGTCTAGTCAGTATGTCTGTTAGTTTTGAGTCCAGGTGTGTATTGTTAAACCTGTTAAATGATTGTTGTGGAAACTTGTGCTATTTTTAAGCCTTAGCTGTTTTAACAGAGGTACAAGGTGTTTGTGTACATTTGGATGACGGCCTCGGAAAATCTTTTGATAATGTCTATAACAGACTTCCTGTAGAAATCTCACTGAACTAGAAAGACTCTTTTATGCAGACTGACTGGTTTTATTGACACATTTGTTAAAGTAGCTCCTGACAGCTTAAGAAAGACAGTTTAAGCAAAATTTACATTTACAGCATTTGGCAGACACACTCATCCAGAGTGACTTACATTTTCATTTAATTTTATATCTGAGCAGTTGAGGGCTGAGGGCCTTGCTCAACAGTGGCAACAGTAGGTCCCAGGATCAAATCCCAGTTACCACAATCAGTATACTAACGCTTTAACCACTGAGCTACCCTTGCTCCAAAATTGAACAGAAAATTATGAAATTTGGTAAAATCATTTGTGGGATATTACTTATGTTATGGGCAAGGGGACAAAAATGTCTTGGCCTTTATAACCTTTAAAAAAATACAAACAGTTTCAATATGATTCTAATACTTTCAGTACTTCTCTGATCAGCTATAACTTTATAACCACATATGTTTTGGGTCCCTTTATGTGTTTAGGTTTCTCGGAGCTTGGCACTGCAGGGCCTCCGTGGGTGTATTGTGGTGTCGGAGGATGTTGGATTTTCTGTGGGATGGGTACGGGTGATCCTTGGGTGCCCATGATCCGGTCACCTGTTTGCTGGTGATTCAGTGTTGTTCAGTTTGCCTGGCAGTGGTGTTAATGTTATCGCTGACTGGTGCATGTAACAGTTTTTGCACCCAAAACTCCATCAGAGAACTGCTGGTAACCTCAACAAAAATGGACTTTAGGTTAATTGAAAATTAAGGTAACCTAAGGGTTCTCTCAAGGCTACTTCCCCATGATATCTCACCTCTGGCAAAAACCGATAAGAGCTTTAAACTGTTAAAGCATTACATTTTCCTATTATTATTTTTTAAAATTTACATTCAGAATTTTTATTTCTGTAAAGCTGGTTTGTGACAAAGTGCGTCCAAATTAAATGTACATTTTTAATCTCAATTTACATGAGACATGTGTTAGTGAATAAGAAAACTAGCTGCAACAAGTCACAGGATTAGATTTGCACTCGAGTTGTAAGGTTTACCTGGTAAGCGCACTTCCTATGAAGCTTCTTTTGGTCCTTAAACCACTCCATCAGATCCTTTATGAACTTCTCTGTGACCTTACCATCTTCTAATTTAGGACCTATGTACTCATCTTCAATTGCTGCAAAAGAGGAAATGTATATCAATACCATGTACCTTTGTTTGAGACAATGGTTTCTATAAAGGAATACTTACTCATGTTCTCAATGTCTAATGAATCCACGACCGATCGTTTCAGTTCATCGCTGGCGATGGCTCTCTCGAAAGCCTTCTGCTTTACGATCTTGTTGCATTCTTGATATTTCAATTTGGCATCCTTGTCATTGGGTCGCACCCTTACAACCTGTTTAGGTCAAAGACAAGAGTCGGTACAAGTGAAGTGGTTTTATCAGTCTGGGCAAAGCAACATAAGGATGTGCTGTTTTGTGTTTGAGGAGAATTTATACAGCAGAAAATATGTCAGTATGTACTGGAATGTTAATCAAAATAAAATTATTTATTTTGTTGGGACACATAACGTAGAGTAATTTTGTAGAGTTTGATAGGTTTAAAAAAAAAGAATAATAATACCGTCTCGTAATCTTTAAGCGCAGCCTTAAATTTGCCCAGTGCCATATTAGAAGTGGCACGCCGGTAATAGCCCTTGATGTAGTTCTTGTCGATCTCCAGGGCACGCGTGGCATCAGCCAGGGCGTAGCCATAGCACTCAGTGCGCAGGTATGCCAGGCTCCTGTTACTGTAGTAAATGGCATTGGATGGATTCAGCTCCAGCGCCTCTGTGTAATACTTGATAGCATTCTCATAGTCTTTTTCTGAAAGGAAGGGTCAAAGAGTCATGGTCACATACTAACTAGCTCCATTAAAGTGACACTACAGAATGCCGATTCAACTGGCACAACATGCTTTTGTTGTTACCGCAATAAACATTTCGTGCAGAAACTACTGGAACCAGTGGCATGCTTTTGATTATCTGCACAAGACTGAGGTTGGTCTGATGTACACAAGGCATCCAATGATTTGCTGCTGATCATGAACTTGAGCAAAGGACTAAACACATGTCAGACTTGTGAAGAAGGAACACTAAATGGAGGGATTTGTGAAAGGATGGGTCAACTAGGGTGAAATTGGTTAAACTTTCTGTGGGTGCATGCAAGACTGGTAAAGAGTATCTACTGAGAGGGAAGGAAGGTGAAATTGGTGTGAAGTGTCTGCTGGAACAAGCAAGATTGGTCAAACTATCTCCAGGACTAGATGGGGTCGGCAAAGAGTATCTGAACAAGTGAGTCAAAGTTTCTCAGGGGGAGCATGTGGGATGGGTTAAACTTTGAATGGACGATTAACGCAACGTTCTGTGAAATTGAATGGGAATGAAAGGAGTACTAGAAACCCTTCAAGAGCAGACAGAAATTAGATGAAAAAAAAAAAGAACTTCTAATAAATAAAAAAATCCCATGCACCCCCCCCCCACTACTATGAAATCACAAAAATTCTTGTTTACTGTGATGATGTCTATGTTGAATCTTTATCAGGATTTGCCTAGCACTTAGTTAGTTCTTTAAAAGATAAATCCTTTTTGATAATGGGAGATAAACACTTTGAAAATAATCAGACCTCAATAAGATATCAGATGCTACAAGCACATGAATCAATTCACCTAATTTATCATAGATTACTGAAAGAGTAATAACATTACGGCCTTAAAACAATACGCCCACAATTTTGTAGGTTCCCTTTGTGCCACCAAAACAGCTTTGACCCCTTGAGGCATGATTCCACAAGATGTCTAAAGGTGTGCTGAGATGTCTGGCACCAGGATCCGAGCAGTAGATCCTTTAGGCGCTCTAAAGTTAAAAGATGGCACCCCAATAGTTCAGACTTGTTTGTCCAGGACATCCCAAGGATGTTAGATCGAATTGCGATTTGGGAAATTTGGAGACCGGATCAACAAACCTTGAACTGTTTGTTTGATAAGCCCCAGACATGACAAGCGGTGATGCACTGAGTGTTCTAAAACCTCTGTTAAAAACTCTTTCATTGACGTTTTTCAACTACGCTAGCTTTTTTTTTTTTGATGGACTATGACCAGACGTGCTGGACTTTGGTGCACACGAGCATAAATAAGCCTTGGGTGCGCATGATCCTGTCACCATATAACTGATGATCAGTGTCAATGTTATGGCCGATCAGTGCATACTGTATATACTGAAATTCTGTTTGTTGGTAACCTTAACTGTGTATATAAAAAAGACTGGATGGTCAAAGGAACCTTTTCTTTGAGAGGAGTTGCAAAAATACAAAGATACGTTTGATAAACCTATTATGTATCGAGTTTTAATTCATTACTTTACTGGGTTATCACATAAAAACTGTAAAACTTCTGGTAGAGAGATTTGGACCATCTGGTACAGTAGCCAAAAATGAAGGAGTTACAGTTCCTGAAAGTTCATTCATTTTTTATTTACTGCTCAAACTTACACACACTAATCGCCATTGTTTTTTATTTTTTTTTAATAAAACCCTGCCTTGAGAATGAATGACAATCATTCTGACCTCGAACTGATTTGAAATACAGTTACCGTTCAACCAACATGCCACATCTGGCTTGCCTGCTGCGCTCCTCTCTGCGTAACAGTATAGTTACTGAACAACGCAAACAACACGAGTTGAATATCGTACTGTACAGAGACACCAGGAACCCCACATGACTCACCGTCATGCCACGCTAGTTAGCATATTGGCTAATAACAGCACCGCGATACAAACCTATTCACCATAATCAAAACGGACCTGCTTAACGACACGTTTCTCCAAGCGGACATGTATATATCGGGTATAATTACAAGATTATGCGAGCTGATAACGGATTTAAGCGACCTACCGGCTTCGTGACTTCAGGATTATCTAGCAAGGCTAACTATCCACCTAACACATGCAGCAAGCATTCCGAGAAGATGAACACTTTCCGACCCATAAAACCACACACATTTATATTAGGATCAACCGACTATTACGTGTGACTGCCATTTGTTTTAACTTTACCTTTAAAGTAATTATTCGCCTTCTCCTTGAGTTTCTCAGCCTCGGCACTCCGCTCCTCCTCCGCCATTTTCTTACTGTCGTAAACCGTTGTGACGCCGTAAGAAAGTCAAACCACGGTCGTAAAAGCTGTTTGCGACAGCTCATTGTCTTCCGGAAACAGCTCTAAAAGCTTTTAACGTTACCTATCTATTGCAAACAGTAACTAACTAACTAGTTAGATAGATAGACAGATGGACATATAGATAATTTATACATTCTTAAATTAATTGCAAAATTATATATTAATTTTAAAGTACCCACACTATTCATCCATTTGTTTGTTCATCTACTTATTTATTTATAAAATTTTAGTTGCATCACACCTTATGCAAATATGTACTGTATTTTTTTTTAATCCTTATTCTTTTTACTGTAGCAAAATTTATATTTTCTCTTTTTATGCCATTATATCATTCTTGTCTGCATACATCTTGCACAAAACTGCAGACTACAGATTACCTAGCATTATGTACATCACTCACTCATCGACTATACAGCTGTTTCTGTATATAGGGTCGCGGGGTCTAGAGCCTATCCGAGGAGACTTAGGGCACGAGGCGGAAATATGAAACTTCTTGAATCTTCTTCTACTCGTAATATTTCCTCAGGGTCAGTAGGGGGAGCTGCATTTCTGCTGTAGTCAAATCATGTTTTCATGGGCCATGATAATTAATCAGAACCACCTTTTTCATGGCATATAAGAGGTCAGACTAATAATATACACTTACTCAGCTTATTTATCATAAGACACAGAAAACTTTCTGGTTTAGGGTTTATTTAATTGCCTTATGTTTATTTACACATTCTGTACAGATTACCTCTTCATGTGGCATTCTTGGAAATAAAGCAAAGATTTTTAAGTCCAGTGAAAGCTGTTGAAATGTGCCCAATGTATCGCAGGTGTCCAGTATTACTCATAAACAGCCTTGCCATCTGATACACACACACACACACACACACACACACACACACATACACACCCTTCCCTCTCCCAGTGTTTGTCAAAAACAACACGCAACCTTAAATTAAAACCTCACAAAGTCACTCGCTCAAGGCACTTATTGTGTATCACATCTGCAAAAACTAATGCTTTTATCTTGGGTATAAATTTTTTCTTTCTTTTGCTTCCAAAACTTGATTCATGAGGTCTAACCTAATTAGACATTCTACTGTTTGATTCAGTTCACTCAAGCAGAGAAGGTGAGACAGTGTTTAGCTTTCCTTGTGACTCAACGCAGCATGAATGCGAGACAGTCATCCAAACAGAAAGGAAGTGTGTGTGTGTGTGTGTGTGTCGGTAGGGGGTCCTGTCATTTTGACTCACTAGGGGTATCCCATGCTGGAGTGATTCAGCAACAGTCATCAAATGGCTTTAAAAAAATCAAACGTTTTTAAGTGCAAGTGAACTTTCACTGACCACCATTTGAGGAATGTGTCCCTGATATCACACAGAGTAAAGAGAAATGTGCTCTTGATGCAGGTAAGAATCAAGAAAGGAGATCTGAATAATAATAATAAAAAAAAAGACATTCAATGGAATCTGTAGAGCTAACATGTAAAGCAAAGAGAAAAATAAGTAGTGGGATATGTCCAGTCATAGAAGAGTCATTAGATTAAAAGTGCAGGGAAGATTTATTATTATTATTATTATTGGGTTACTGCATGTTTGGAGTTGCTGTGCATGTTCATCCTGTGTTTGTATGGGTCTCCTCTGGGTTCCCAAGGTTCCTCCCACTGTCTAAAAGCAGGCAGGTAGGTTTATCGGCTATGCCAAATTTTGTGAATCTGTGTGTAGAATGGACATACTGTACAAAAATCATACAGCTGTTTTCCCAGATAATGTTTCATCCTAGACTGGTATTCATCATGTCTTGCACCCAATGATTCATCATTTTAAGTAATTTTTAGTTTCCACTAAATCTGGAAAAAATATTCTGTATTTAGTAGGGACAAAATATTAGATAAATAAAATGTATGGAGAAATAATAATTAATGAAGAAGCAACTGCATGATATTTACTTCAACTGCTAGAAAAGGGGAAATTTTAAAGTGTCACCTGGCATATGTGCCATCTTGTATAAACTTCTGACATCCCATGACCGAATTAATCATAATGATACCACCAGGGTTCGATTCCCACCACAGGCCTGTGTGTGTGGAGACTACATGTTCTCACCCTGCTTGATGGGTTTTATCCAGCTACTCCAATTTCCTCCAACAGTCCAATGACATGCAGATTAGGTTAACTGGCGATCCCAAATTGCAGTTAAGATTTGTGTGTGTGTGTGTGTGTGTGTGTGTGCCCTGTGGTGGATTGGCACACTGTCCAGGGTATACACTTACAGGATAAGTGGTATAGAAGATGAGTAAATCAATTAATATATTATTGTATCATTTCAAAGTTAGTTTACATTTATTCATGGCAGATGCTGTTATTCAATTCAGCCGCAGCTCATCATAGGAGTCACTACAGAACCATAAACTCCTAAAAAAAATGTTTCTTTGTCCCTCGCTTTCAAAACCACACATTTAGCTTTTCATGATAAACTGCAAATTATGTGAACAGTTCAAGATACGACTTGTGGAAACTTGTACCGCTAAATCATTAGCTAGCTGAGTGAGCCTGACTCGCTTGTCATATTTTGATGTTTTATTGTGTGAAGGCTCTGTATTAAAGATAACATGTCATTCTTATATTTAATTAGACCTAATGATAATCTGGTATTGAAACAAAGATATATTATTACCTCACAGTATGACTAAAGGTTGATGATGCTGCCTACTGTTAACTGTTATGTTCATTGAGGAATGCCTGTTAGATGTCTGTGACACACACACACACACACACATACACACACACACACACACACACACACCGGCCACAAAAGTTTTAAGATTCGTGCACCACAGATATGGCTTTTGCCATACGCCCTCCCTCAGACGCCTTAAAACCTGGCAGTGCAATTCACTATTGACGTTTTAGTCCCTGGGGATGAATTCTTGATGCACAATGCTGTGAATGTCGAAAAAGATGATGAGCATGCACTTGGTTGAGCTGCAGACCTGCCTTGCCTTTTTTGGTCATGGGGATGATGGGCTCATTCACTGTGAAGACTCTTGCTTCGTCTTAGGGTTGTACCCATACACCCAAGTTTCGTCACTGGTAATGATCCTTGACATGAAGGATGGGTCATCCACGGCACATTGACGGAGTTCTTGGCAGACTTCGACGTGATTTTCCCTCTGCTTCTTGGTCAGCAGCCTGGGAACAAACTTGGCAGTAACACGGCGCATGTTCAAATCACATGTAAGAGTTGCCAGGACTGTTCCGTATGACACACCGATGTCAAACATCATGTTTGCTCTTTGTTCTAACTTGCTGTCCATGAAATAGCAGAAGTGGTAGCACACGTGGTCGGATTAGCACCAGCTGCACAGCTCCCAATGTACAGAGAACGATGTTTTTTGGCACACTGACTTATGAAGGTCAGTGCTCCATGTGACAGTACATGCAGCCTTGTGCGTTAGTCTGTAGGTGTGTTACAAAACTAGCCTTGAAACTTTTTGATACACTTCTTACACTCTATAGGTAACACTCACTATGTAACTCAAAACACATATGAATTAACATGAGCTACTGTAAGCTAACTATCAAATCTGACTAGCCAATAAACCCAAAAGTGCATTTGGCTTCTTTTGAGTAATGTTTTTCCCTTTGCACAAGTAAATGCATACGTTGTATAGTTATCAGTACTCTTTCCACCATTATTAGTTTTTAATAAATAATTTTAACCTATTTTGCTTGAACTTTTTTTCCTTCAAATTCACTCAAAAAGTATATGCTAAGGATAGCGTACAATGGGTGTTACCAGTCATAGCTTTTCTCACATTAGCTTCTATAAAATTTGCAAGAGGTCAGGTTTGAGCCATATGCTCTTGAACACTTGAACAGAGAGACATGTCTTGTCCACACTGTGTGTATGTGTGTGTGTGTGTGTGTGTTTAAAGTGACAGACTGTGGTTTGTAATGCTACATGAAAGCTTGGGTGTGGTCCTTTGACCTGCTTCCCTCCCTTTAGCCTCACGTTTTCATTATCAGCACTCCCTAAACTGTGGTGGAACATGAGTGATAAGAGGTTGAAAGCAGGGAAAAATTGCAGCTTCCTCTTTAGCATTAATGGGTGGATGCCTGCAGGGGGTCTGCTGGAGGTCTGGTGAGGGAGGAGGATGCAGTTGCAACCAAGTATGTTTTTGAAATTGGCTCAGAGAGAGACAGGGAGAGAAATGTCAAAAGAAAAAGCAGTAGAGGAAGAAAAAGACGAAAAAGAAGTCACTGCTGAAGTAAATAGATGTTGATTTGTACGGTCCCACCCTTCCGCCCCTCCCCTCCCTCCCCCCTTCCCCCACACGCACTTTCTCTGCTTAGTTTCCTTCCTCATTCTCTTTGTTGTGTTCCAATGCTAGCGGGCATCCTGTCATATTCATCTGAAGGGTTTTTATTTAAAACCTGTAATGGTATTAACTAACTATTGAATTTCTTTTTTGAGGTGATTGTTCCAATGACTCATCACGACTATAACATTAGCATGTTTCTCCAGAATCATGCAAGGTGAATGTACCGTTTAAAAGTTCTGCGTGAGAAAAAAGTGTTAAAAAAGTTCACCAGGGTTGTTTTAGTATAACTGCAAGAATGGAAATTTGATATAGCGGAAAATACTACAGAATACCTACATACCTGAATGAATACGGCCTCCTTTCCTTTCAAGCACGCACACACGCCCACACGCACTCAACGAGAGACAGAGAGAAAGACAGAGTATGTTTATAATATCTCAAGGGTCTATTTACATTTTTTCTCAAGCTGCTTTAGATGTACTTTAGGGATTTTTTAAACCTCAGTGGATGTTCTGAAAGCCCCTAAATCACAAATTCCAAATGTCCAGTGGGGTAAACACACTGATTTGATTTAATGCAATTTTTTTTGATTTAATGCAATTTTAACATAGTACTATTTATAGTAACACCCAGTATTAACCAAAGGATACTACGGGGCTTTTAAACACTATACATACTGTGACTGTGATTTTGTTGAAACTGTTCCAAGAATCAACAAACAAATCACAAATATTTTAATGTCATAGAAAGGAAGGCACACATTTTTGTTAGTACTACATATTGTGTAACATTGAAACACACATGAATAAAAATGCCGCTCCATTATTGGTTTTGCTATTAATTCCAGTCTTATCTATTTTCTATATGTCTCTGGTTTCAAAAGCTTATGCATTTTCAATATCTCATTCATTTATCCATACTGCAAAAAAGAAGAAAAGTTTTGTCTGTACATTGGTAAAACTCGCTCTTTTAAGAAGCGAGTTAAGTTTTATGTACAATGTACATTTCATACATTGGAGGTCCTGAAACCAGTCTCAGAAAATCTTTTGTCTGTCTATCTGTCCAGCCAGAATTTGTAAAAGCATCACACAAAACTGGCTGGACAGAATTTGCTGAAACCAGGTATATTTCAGAAATAAACGTGAGCCATAAATAAAATCAAAATGTTAAGTAGAATGTTAAGTATTTTTGTGCCAGATTATAAACCACAAGTTTTTGTGGTTGTGTCAAATGTGTCAAACCTTGCGGGTCTTAAATTGACACTGATTTTAATTAACCTTTTGCAGTACTTAAAAATGTGCCTGACGTTTAACCAGCACCATAAGTGAAATCAAAATGTGTAATAAAAATGATGTCATGATCAGATGGGTTCCGGGTTCAATAATTTACTTAAAAAAATTAAATAAACTTACTTGCTTGATGTAAACAAACACCTGTACCAATAGATATTAACTAGAAATGCTAAACTGAATACTTTTACTAGGACTACTAAAAGATGATTTTAATGAAGTTGTTTTAAGACAGAACATAAACCTTGGTGAACTTTTTAAAACACTGATCTTTTCTCACACTGAACTGTAATACGATACATTCACCTTGCATGATTCTGGAAACACATGCTAATGTTATAGTCATGATGAGTCATTGGAACAATCACCTAAAAAAAACATTCAATAGTAAGTTAATACCATTACAGGTTTTAAATAAAAACCCTTCAAAAGAATATGACAGGATGCCCGCTAGCATTAGAACACATCAAAGGGAATGAAGAAGGAATCTGCCTGATGTTTATCCAGCACCATAAATGAAATCAAAATGTGGAATAAAAATGAACAGGTAGATTCCGGGTTCAATAATCTACTTTAAAAAAAAACGACCAATAAGTTACTTGCTCAATGTAAACAACCACCTGTACCAATAGATATTAACTAGAAAAGCTAAACCGAATACTTTTACTAAAAGAGAATTTTTAATGCGCTGGAGTTGTTTTAAGAAACATATATATAACATGTATATGCTATGCTAGTATTATTTATTATTTAATATATAGTTAGCTTGCTGATACCATGATTTTGGGTTATGCTGAAGTGCTGAAGAATTCTGAGGTAGTCCTCCATCTTCATTATTTCATCGACTTTATGCAATGCCTCAGTTCCACTGGCAACAACAGCCCCAAAGCATGATGCTACCACTACCACCACCACCACCAGCAGCAGCTAGTACAATGTTCTTTGGTTTAAATGTTTCACCTTTATGCCTCCAAACATACGGCTGGTCAAAACTTTCCTCCAGGAGCCTTTCTATTTGTCTGTGTGGTCAGCTGCAAACTCCATGAAGGAGTTGATTTTGGAACAGGAGGTTCTTTCTTGGATGGCAGCCTTTCATTCCATGGTGATGTAATACATGTTTGACTGTAGAGTAGTGACACTGGTGTCCCAGCATCTTCCAGTTCATGGCAGGCCTGTGCCTTGGTGGTTTTTGGGTTGTTCCTCATCATCCAAACCAATTTCCTCTCAACTGAGGGTGACAGTTTGGACCTTCTTCTATACCTTAGCGAAGCTGAGTAGCAAAGCTACACCTGCCAATACTTTTGTACATTTGTTAGAACTGATCTTGGAAACTACATTTGTTTAGAAATAGCTCTGAGAGACGCTCCTGACTTGAGTTAATCTTCTATCCTCTTTCTCAGATCTGCACTGAGCTTTTGGGAGTTTCCCATTGTACTGTGTTCTGGTCAGTCGAGTGCTGTCAAGCAGCCCTTTTTATATTGCAACTGAGAAGATACCAGATCACTAACAGGAAGTTGACATGCTTTGAGCATGGTAAATTAAAAGACACTTCGGGACTTTTCAGCATCACTGAATTAATAACATCAGTGGGACTATGTATTTGGTGCAAAGGAGGGTATAAACAGATATATAGCATATAATTACTTAGGTGTCAGTCAGCACTGTGTATACCCACTTCTCCATCCACTCTGACATGCTGATAATGCATTAAAAAAACTCCTCATCGTGTGTGTGTCTCCAAACTTGCGACAGAAAAAGTCCCACATGCACATCTGGAAATTTTGCTCAATGTGTGCTGAAGTTGAATTTTTATTATTAGGAGGTGGGGTCAGTGGCTGATGTTTCTGTTTGTTTGATTGATCACCATAAATGCCCACAGTCTCCTTTCCCTGACCCCTTGTTGTTCATTAGGATAGCACGTTGGAACAAGTAATTCAAACATTAATGTTTTTCAAAAATATATTTTTTAGTATTGTTTAAAGGTATTGAATTGGCTTACTAATTGCACACAATACAATGTCCATTGAGACATACATAAAATATAGCCTCTTGTGGAAAATGTTAATTAAATTAAAAGGGAAGATGAAACTAATTATCCAAATTAGATTGCAGTACAAACATCCTCACAGTGTTACATCAGTGCTGCAAGCTCAAGTATACCAAGCCCGGCTACTTGCACTGGCACTTTCTAGTATAAACGAGACATTTCTAGTCTTACATGTCACTTTACATAACACTTTACATCACATTTTCTCCAGGCACCACTGCATCACTGTAAGTATGAGTATTTCTAAGTTGTCATATATTCTGCTTTTTTCAATTTTAAAATGTAACTCTTTAACAACTAAATGACAGATTTTAGGGCTGGGTTAAGAGGCTGTAACATAAACGAACTAACGGAAGGTTTAAAAGATGCTCTGCAGTGTCTCCTGAACTTACCAATGTTGAAAACATTACATAAAAAACTTGAAAGCCATTGCTGCACATTGAAGGGTTAGCTAAGGACATCATTATAGTGTTTTAGAACAGTTGTGCATAGTTCCTTTAATCTTAAAGTAAAGTAATTTTAATATTTAATAATTAAGACCATTGTAAATTTCCATGGCTTCTTTAAAGACACTACATATGTTTTGTACAGTATATTTTTTTGGCTCTTAAGTAAATGGAATTTCATTCTATTATTTTTAAGATTATTATTTTTTTAAACCAGCATTTTGAAACTGTAACAAAAGAATTATGTATAGTTTACCCTATTACCAGCAGTCTGACACATTGTAGGTCTTTGTAGGTTTACTGGATGGCAGTCTCAGGAGTGGGCAGCAGCTTGCCACCTAACCCACTCATCTACCACAGAGACACCCCCTAGTGACTACAAAAATAGCCTGTGTGCCCTCTGGAAGGCGAGATGGAAGAAGAAATTTAGAAGATGCAATTCTCAAATTTGCTCTGGTGCAGTTCTCTCATGGCCAGCATTAAGTTTGTGCTGCAATGGCGTTTCTGTGGGATTGACACTAGTCCCAGTGGGCAGGGGTGAGCCATGGGTGCCCGTGATCCTGTCACATTACTGTTATATAACTGATATATCCTGCCTTGTTATGCTATTTGGTTTATTGTCATGAATTCTATCTAAACTTTTTTTTATATTTCTTGTGAAAACTTTTGCCCACCAGCAAGCCCTGGCAAGTAATAAACATTTTAATTTAGAGAACACTAAACGACTTACAATTTATGAGGATGAGGTGTTAGGCCTATTATGCCTATCTGAGGTAAAAATTACATAGTAACATTCATGAGGTTCATGGCTTCATCTTCTCAGGAATGACATTAACATACATGTATTTCCTGAACTGTAAAACTTCACTTAATAACTGTTTTTTCCACCAGTCAAAATCTTCCACTTTTGCAGTGATCCGTGGCTATACAAGCTATCCAGTGTTTCATTAGCATCCAACATGCACAAAGTGGACAAGATGACCTGACAAAGTTTACATAATGTACATTTTATCCTGTCTTGGGTACAGCTTGGGGTTAATATCTTATTTAACCCATAATGAGTATACCAAATGTAATGAATGGGGTGTGTGTCTGTGTGTGTGTGTGTGTGTGGGGGGGGGTATTATTGAGTTTTATTGGATTAAGCCATTATGGCCCTCTCTAGATTCACTGGCACCAACGTTTCATTAAAAGGGATTAAGAAAATTACTGGCTAAGTATAAAATTGACATAAATACAAATAAACAGAGTGGAAGAAAATATTTCTCAAAACCCAGCATGTGCAAATGGGAACACAGTGTCTGGGGATTTCAGTGTTTTAAAACATGTAGACTTATTGTCTAGCTTTGAAGACTATTGGGAATTTTTGTTATTAGTCCCAGTGATCTTTGCTCTGTCCGTCTGCCTCTTCTTCTCAGCGATTCCCCTGAATTGCTTCAGTATTTTATCAGCCTTCACTTTCTCCTTTTCCCATATGTTTCCAATATTATCAGCATTGGGTTAGAGGTTTCACCCTCAATGGGTCTCCGTCTCACTTTTCCCTTCCTGTACTCCTGTGACTCCTAATTCTCTCTGTCCCACTCACTCATTCACAGGCTGCCACTTGGCCCCTTCTGGAGTCAAACTCCCTCCTTTCTCTTTGATGTGT